>SMLS01072276.1:0-77160 GCA_004785975.1 Popillia japonica
TGATCGAACTACAATAAGCCCCACTGAACTCACCAAAGGCAAGAAAACAGAAGAATGGCTACCAACTACCACGCAGACGCTCATATGTTATCTCCCGTTCGTTTTTGCGCATATATATGTGTATGTGTAACCTAAACATAAGGATAATTGCAGTCACTAATTAGCTTTCGTAATAATACTTCAGCGGAAGAAATTGAGATTTAATACATGTTAAATA
The DNA here is from genome assembly GCA_004785975.1 of Popillia japonica. Lineage (NCBI taxonomy): Eukaryota > Metazoa > Arthropoda > Insecta > Coleoptera > Scarabaeidae > Popillia > Popillia japonica. The sequence goes on from SMLS01072276.1 coordinate 218, forward strand.
AATTTTAAAAACAACTATTGCTACCTATTAACAAAATTATCTCAAAATAAAAAAAACTGAGTGATACGTAGGATTATGTATGTATGTATGTACATACATATGTAATAGGCAATTATTTTCAAATTTAGAAACTAAGATTAAAAAAGATTATCTGTAGTAATACCATAAGAGATGATAAGAGCTTTGAATTTATCGATAATTTCACGAATGCTTGTTGCATAGCGACGAAGACGAGTCAGTTTGACAAGCATTTAAATCACGACAGCCGGTAGGGCTGGCTAATTGTCAAAGTGACACGAGTCGAAGTCGTTATGCAGGAAGTATGAGTGAAATTATCGATTTTAATTCAAAGCTCGTGTGGTATTTGATTAGATTATTTTACGTAATACAAAATGAAATTTATCTAAACTCTTTATTTATTAATTCATGCATAAATTAGACTAGAACTATAGAAATGTCTATCCTTATTAACCGCATTTCCATAACAACACCTAGTTATTCTACTATGAAAATTATCGAAAAATTACCGCTGTAATTTCGAGTTGCTTCAGTAATACGTGAATCTGATTGGTTTATATTTGTTTGTGTAAAATAATCGAAGTAATGTCGTCTATAAAATTGTAGCAAATGTTATATGGGTCAAACTAGACAATATTTAAAAAATCCTCTTTGTATCCATCAGTACACAGTGTCACATAATATAATCTCGGAAACTGTTTTGTCTAAGCACTCTAAAGTAACATGACATTACTTTAATTTTAAAGAAATTAAAATTTAAAAAACAAAATAATTACACAAAGAATTATTATATGAAATAATTATTAACAACAATTTGATTCACGCTTTCTACCAGGTGTATGGTGTCCATGAACAGAAATGTTAAAGCTTGCAAAAAATACATGGTTAGATGAATCATTATTCTTATGGTCATATTGAAACTACAATTAAAAAATATTTTAGTTTGTTTATGAAACCTTAAACAGCATCCTATATATCAATTCTTTGTCTTTAGATAATTTTGTTAACAAGCATGACTAGCTGGTGTTTTTAAATTTATTTGACACTGATTGAATCTCAATTTCTTCAATGAAAAAGTATTATTACAAATGACCTTAAATCAAGTATTAATGCATCAAAATTCAATCGATTTTGGATACAACCCTAACAATAGTATAATTAATAATCCATATCATTGACGAACATTTTTGATAAGCTATTACGATGTAATCTAATATTCCAGTCTGGTGTTAAACGTGAAGATTTTAATGGTGCTCAACTGATGTTGTTGCAAGAACCTAAAGGACAGATATGGACTACCACGACGAAGCAATTCGTAGTGAAACAGCGAAAACATAACATACTACCTTATACATATGTATATACATAGATTGATGGCTATTTCTAATATCTTGATACTATAAAATTATGCACTGAATTTACATGTGATAATTGTACTGACCATTTGAGTTGTAATATGTGAGTATAATGATATGAAATGCTAAATATTTTCAAAAAGTATTAGTTACCACATTCATTGTGTACTTAATTCACATACCTATGCTAACCATTCATTGTTTACCCGACTTTGTTACTTACTTTGATTTTATAGCAGTTTGAATTTGCAAAATATTCATCTAGTCATTGATCTTATAAGATTCCTGCCGCATACCGTAATTGCAACTGATATATCATACATTAAGAAGCGTTAAATTACGTTTTAAGCATAAAATGCAATAACTGCAGAGTAAGTGTGTTAAGAATATGTTAAATGGTAGTTATAATTATCCTAATTTAAAACTACCATTGTCGATTCACAGCTATATCCAATCGTGTGTAAAAATACTGGTATAATTAAAATGACATTTTAGCAACATGACAATACATAGATATTCTTTCACATACATTATAAATAAGTCACTGTAAAGTTTACATGAATTTGTGCAATTATGATATTACGGCAGTTCATCGTTTCTTAGTTAGATATTAGTAAAATTAGTTCAATAACTTAGAATTCCATATTATATATTTGATGTGATATAAACTATATGGAATGGTAAAAAATGATAAAAGAAATTTCCAAAACATCAAATAAATGACTGCTCTTTTTTGCAAAAACAAACAATTCAACAATACACTTTCAATGGGCGTCGTACAAACTAGTGATAAGGTGACCTCAGAGAAAAAGGTACAAAGAATTTAAGTCTGGAGACCGAGGAGGCTACGGTTGTGAACTCCTCCGTCCTGTCCACCGATCTGTACACATATTGTCCAAAAACTCGCGAGCAACTTATCTAAAATGCACTGGAGCACTGTGATGCATAAAATACATTTGCATACAAGAAAATTGCGGTAGGTATACCTGGCCATTTAACCGCATCGATAAAAAATATGGACCTATCAAATGATCTTTTACAATTCCGGCCCACACCAAAGTGTGGACCAACTTCAATTGTCTGTCAAAACAGAGAATTGAAGTTGATGACGGGCATTCACTATTTCGTGCGGATTTCTTCGATCCATATGTGATTATTATGAAAATTAGAGCATATTGTAGAGAAAGTAGCCTCGTCGGTGAAGAATATTTGAGCCAAAGAGTCAGGATTTTCTGCGATTCTGTATTGCATCTATTGCAAGAAACCTCTCTTTGCAGAAAATCTGCTGGTAAAAGTACCTGCACCCATTAAATGTGATATGGATACAACAGTTGATCTTTCGATATTCTCCAAACTATGGCCTGACTAATGTTTAAAGCGAACGCAATTTTTCTGGTGCTTGTAGTAAAATGTTACTCAATTTCATTTAGTACCATTTCTTCAACTTGCGTAGTTCTCACGGTAGATGGGTGCCCGTTATCAGTCATCTGTTTTTTAAAACTTCCCGTTTTATTAAGACGTTGGTGAAGACGGGCAAATATTCAATGATGCGGGATGATATTGTTTGGGTATCGCTCTTCATAAAGATGTCTAGCAGCACGCGAATTTCCATTGGCAAGATCGTAAACGAAATGCATATCATACATCTCAGTATTCGTGTAATTCATTTTAGAAAACAGACGCTGGCAATAAACTAAATGCTAACTCTGACAACTTTTGTCAAATATTGAAATGACAAATAAACAATTCCCTTTCAACAAAATAGTTTTTGAAGAACCAACTGTGATAGTATATCATGTTAGTCATGGTTATAATTTATTATTAAACATTCAATAACTTTAAAACCGAGCCGTTTTGGACATGTACTCATATGAACTTTTATGATAAACATAACCTCAGGAATCAGCTCTTAAAGTTTGTCGCATATATGTATTAAGAATCATCCTGTATAACTGGCGTTATATTGCAACCTTCGTGATTTTGAGCTTTCTTGCCGGATAAAAGTATAGTTATTTCTGATTTAAAGCAAAGAAACTTAATGTGTTAATGTAAGTAGATAAAAGACAAAAGGTGCGGTTGGAAATTCACATGTTTCAGTGACGTAGAAAAATTATAGCCTGAATTGCGATCCTTGAGATACGTAACAGGTAATTTCTTTCATTTAGAATTTGTATAAACAGTTTCAAATACCTAACAAAATTTATCAGCGAAAATTATTACATGCACAACAAATCATCCTAATTTTATGAAGGAGATTACAATGAATACATAAATAATTTACTTTAATTTTCAAAGAAACATGTTACTAGAGTTATTAATATATTTCTAAGATAGACCTTATTTAGTAATATACAAAATTGTTTAAGTTATTATTTATTTATTTGTTTATAATCATACACATTACGGTAATAATCTCTTATGTATTCATTATTTTAACAACTATTAGAGGCAGCAACTGATAGCAGGATTTTAAGGTTACGTGCTTATTCAGGCCTGGTTTTTTCATAGTCCGCTGCAAATCTGAAGGTATTCAATTAAGATTTCTTTATATACACTACCACCACAAAGTATGGACGAAGTAATACATTTCTTCGTAAAATAAATAAAAGTAAACGTGTGGTAAAACCCTTTAGAGTATTTCACCTCCCAATATATTTTTGGTATTCAAAATATTATAAAACATGTTTACGTTCTGCGCGTTGAGACTATATTAGGCCAATGACGATATTTAGTGCCTAACTTTTTCGTCAAATTTAATTAATTACTATATGAACATGCCAAGGAGCAAGCGACTAATTTTAGAGCAACGTTCGGCAATTGGGATTGAATCGCTGATAGATTAAGAACTTCACTAAAAGACGTTCATTATAGATTAGTAAGGAAATAGGAAATGAGACAGTTGTTCCTACTGTAAAAAAAAAAACGATTATTGAGTACAGGTTTAAGAAGACGCTTTGCGGTAAAAAGTCATTATTAAAACGTATGAATGTATTATGGACGGACGAATCCATTTTTGACATCTTCGGGTCTAGACGCAGAATTTTCCTTCGTCGGCGAAATTTGGATATATTGCAAAATAGCAAATTTTTATCAACATCCATTATTGGTCAACCATTTACATTTTACCAGAATAATGATCCCCAAAACACAGCTACAATTCGTCGAGGTCTTTTGCACGAAAGAAGACCAGCCACAAGAACTTTCGGTAATGATCTGGCCTTCTCAAAGTCCTATTGAGGTGTCATGGGATGACAGTAAAACAAAAGGACGACGACCACAGAATGCTAAACAGCTTTGGGAATACTTGCAGAAACTTTGGCAACAAATTGACTCTAATTATCTGGGAAAAAATTAATAAGCAGTATGCCCATAATTTGCGAAGCTGTGATAGGAGCCAAAGAAGGACATATCGATGAAAAAAGACAAAACCTAACATTAATTAACAATAATTTTATATGTTATTATTTTTGAATATAGGTACCTACTTTAACTTCGTAAATAAATTTTTATTAAAGCCGCAATATATATTTTTTTCAGAAAATTTCTTTGTGACGGTACTGTACGTACTGAAAAATGAGAGGACTAGCAGGTGAGTAAGAAGTGTTCATCGACAGTTCACAATTTCGTAACATTTTTACAATGTAAATTTTTGCCATGTGTATAAGAAAAAGTGTAGGAAGTTCATTTTTGTACGGCGTTCTACAGGGCACGGCAAAATGTGTTATCCATTTTATTTCACTAATAATACAAAAACGAATTGGTGATTTTGAATAAAAATGCATTTAAAAAGAACAGCAGGCTTTGGTAATCTTGTTAGGATTATTGACAGTTGTCAAAATGGAGCGTTGGTCTATACAACATAGTGTCTTTTGTGTTGAGAAATTTATCCAATTTAATTGTTCAAACGTGTTTTTGATATCATTTTAATGTTTGTCGCTAGGTGTGACAATCTTGGTTTGGAGCAATAAACGGCGGCAACTGCGATATATTTCAGACAAAAAATATACCGGCAGACCAAGATCAACCTGAACTGAACTTAAGAAAGAAAGGGTAAGAAATGCAATTCTCGGTAGGCAAAAAGGTCGACTGTTAAACATGCATCTGTTCTTGGTTTGATTTATCGATGTACGAGAAAAGTGCTAAAACGCATGAATTTTCATCCATATAAGAGCGCAATTACTCAGGAATTAAATGATCAAGATAAGATCAACAGACTTGCACTTTGTCGTCTGATTCATGATAAGCATCGAGGTATCGAAAATAACCTTTTTATGAGTGACGAACCTTATTTTTACACCAACGGCGATGTAAATAAGCAAAATTGCCGTTACTGGGCACAAGAGAAGCCACCTGAACTTTATCAAGGACCTTTACACTGCTTTATAATAACTGTATGGTGCGCCATTTTATCGTCCAGAATAATCGGACTTGTTTTGAAGAGAATGATTAAACGATAACAATGTGCGCTATATCAATTCCTTTTACCTCAAATTGAAGAACCAATGGGACATTACTGGTATCAGCAAGACTGCAACAGTTATACGGTGAGAATAAGGATGGCCAGCAGGATGCCCAGATCTTCCAGCTCCAGATTATTTTCTTTCGGGGTACTTAAACCTCAAACTTTAAGAGAAATAAAAATCACCATTGCAAATGAAATTAATGCTATACAGGGTCATGTTCTTCAAATATTATGCAAACATTTGCTAACAATTAAAAGAATGCATTGAAAACAGTGGCAATCATTTACGCAACAGTATATTTAAATCATAAAAAAATTCCCACCTTTCTAGGATAAGAATATGTATTAATATATTATTTATTGTTAAACTCAATAAATTTTTATAAGCTGTTTATATTAGATAGTTCATTTTACCGGAGCCTGTGAGGAAGTTACAGTTACAAATATGTAACTACATAAGTTTTATAATAAAAATTATACACCTTATTAAAACAAAAGCATCCTGTCATTACATAGATGTTAGGTGAATGTTATACATCCTAAGTACATTATTATTACATTACAAGATTGAAGTAGTTTTTAGCATTTCTTGACAATAACCACATTAAAGTCAAATATACAGGACAAATTTCTATGTTCTAGCATCCGCTTTTTCACCTGAATTTGACTACTTTGTTTTTTAGCGTTACAAAAGGTAGGTTATTTAATTTTCTCGAACATAATGTAATATTTTAAATATGATTTATGTGAAACAATAAAAATTTAATGACCTGCGGATTTGATATAGAACTGATAAAATTCTATAGTGTTCTGTGTGTGTAATAAAATTAACTATAGTCTGCGAAGCCTATTGCCGTCTGCAAGGTTACAATTAACTGAATCGTCAGTAGTTCGGAAGATTTGTCCTTCACACAGATCTTCATTTTCGTTAGTGAATTTTGTGTATTTTCAGAAACAAGGCGGCATTCATAATAAACTGAGTTATCATTTTCCGTGGTTTAGTAGATATTTTACTGAACGATTCGTTTTCATATGTTGCTACAGTACTTACTACAGTTTCATTCAAACCAAACTAAACACCGTCACCAATTAAGAAATTTACTAAGCACATTCCTGTAACCTCGCTGGTCTGATTGACGAGCGTATAACAAATTTCTCCAGTCTTACTGCTGGTAATCACGACTCTCACTAACGCACTTAAACGCTGTTAACTTGTATGTACGAGAACCATTTTCTTGCGTTGTGTAGTGCAACAGTAGAAATATATCTCAACTTTTATTTTTTGTTATATCTTTATAGATTTTAATCATTTATTCAGAGTACGTTGTGCAATTTATCTGTTAAGGTACCAACTACTTCCGTTTATATGCCATTTAGGATTTAATAAAAAGTGCAACAATATTCAATGGCAACAAATAAAAGAATAAAAATGGATGATCACACTACCTACATATTTTCGTCGTTGGTAAAATAAATTGAATTTCAATTGTTCGACTAATGTAAACGTTGACTACATACTCGAGAAGACAATGTGTAAAGACAATACGTTTATAAAAACCAGTAAAAATAGAAATTTTATTAATAGCTTATTAAACTATATAATCTGTTATTTAATTATTGCTGAAAATATTGTATCTAATCTGACGTAATGATTAAATTGATTTCTAAATATATACATAAATATCTGTTTTTAAAAGGTGTCGGGATGTATTACTATAAGTTCACAGATAATCTATCAATTTTCCTAATTAATATTAGGGTACAAATTATTATAAATCAATATTAAATTCAAGAAGAAATATAAGAAACAAAGTATTAAAGAAATTTGCTGAAAATGTAGTGATTCTTTATGTCATTACGAAGTCAACAGATTTATGCGTATTATATTAACTCTTCTCACCTATCCAAATTCTGGGAAATTTAAAATCATTAAAGAAAACAAACCGCGATAATATTTTGTAGATTTATTTATCCTGCAAATGACATTGTATAGTATTTGTTGACGCGCTTGGTTTCTCCAGAACATAGCAGCACCTACATAAAATTATTTACACTATATTTATGTGCAGGTTGTACCTGCAATACAGAACGTTTGCAAGAAGCGGTTTTCTCCGGTGTTTGTATTTAAGTCAATGACCTTAATGAAATGTATGTATAAGTATATAAAAGCGCAGAATTTCTAGCAAATTTAAATATACTTTTTAAATCTTGTTTATTATTTAAGGCGGGTATCTAGCAAAAGGTTTATATAACAAAAATTATTTCAGTAGCATATAATTCTAAAAATTACATGTATAGTATAAATATAATCGTTAAGAATGCCGAACTACTGTAATGTAACATCTATTATCTTTCATTCAGGTATGGTACCTACTGGATATAATCTTGCATATGAATGTGTATATATATGTTACGTATGTGTAGATATGGTCATTGTAACTTATTGAGATAACATTTCAAAACTTTATATTTTTCTTATGGGCATATATGAATGGTTTTTGTCAAGTCAAATCAGTATAGTCACAACATCATGGTACGGGCAAACTATTTTTAGTAAACCTTATTTATCAAAATTATAGAAATTATTTCCAATGTTACAGATAAAATACAGTTAACTCCCGCACAAAATGAAAATGGGTGAAATACACTCGTGTTGTATTTTATTATTGCATAGAATCAATCAACAATACATTTCTATTTAGTGTTCCTCAATGACACTTTAAATTAAAACTTTTAGACGTACAGGCTGGAGCAGAGCCGACTGACACATTTCACGTATTGATGAATTCTATATGGGAGCAAAGGAAAATAAAGAAAAAATGTCCATATGCCTGTAAAGTATACCATTTATGTTGCATATCATAACAAGGTTATTTTTTTAAAACTGCATCAGGCAGATGGGCTCCGTTTACATCAATGCATTGTTGCAAACGTCGCTCGAAGTTGTCGTATACGCGCCTTCGTGTGTCCTCATCAATGGCGGTAACTTCGTCTACTATGGCTTGCTTTAGTTCTTGAATAGTCGCAATCCGCGTCTTGAATACACGGTCTTTCAAATATCCCAACAGGAAAAAGCCTGGTATACTAAGGTCAGCGAAACGAGGCATGCCCAAACATTTGACGAACTACTGCCATACTGTTTCGCGCTGTGTGGGCTGTACCGCCATCGTATTGGAAATAAAGGTGTTCAGGGTCAATGCCAAGTTGTCGTAACTGGGGTTCAACGAAACCTTCTAACATATGCAAATAGCGTTCTGAAGTAACAGTCACTGTTTGTTCATTGTCATTTTCAAAGAAATAGGGTCTCACTATTTCGAAAACACCTACTCTACACCAAACCGTCACTTTAGAATAGTGCAAAGGCACGTCATGCAGTTCTTTCGGGTTCACTGGTGACCTATATCGCATGTTTTGTTTGTTAACAAACCTAGAAATACGGAAATGTGTTTCGACGGTCACGACTAAATTATTCATAATGTCTGGGTTTTCCAGAATCAAACCGCTCATGACGGTGCAGAAAGCAAGTCTTGCTTCCTTGTCTTGCTCGGTTATATTTTGCACATATTGCAGTTTGTAAGGGTGAAATCTTTTCTCTTTAAGCATTCGAAAGAACTTCTTCTACTCACTCCTAAAATGCGAGATTACTGGTGTGACGAGCGGCGAGGCCTGCTTTCAAAAGCTCCTCGCACTGTCTGCAGGTTTTCTGGCGTCCAGACTGTACGTGGAGCCCCATGCTTTATGTCTGACACACTACCAGTTTCTTCAAATCTCCTCGCCCAAACCAGTATAGTATTCCGAGATCGTATGTCGACCAACATCAAACTGCTGTCTAAAAACACGTTGCACTTTCGTAACTGAATTTGTTTTGTAGTAACTACGAACACACTGAACACGCTGATGTACACTCCAATGCTCCATGGTGACTGAACAAGATTGCGGCTGGCAATACAAAAAAGCGTTCTCTGTTCTACCATTCCCTTCCCTACCGACCACGATCAGCAAGCGCGCTAGTGCGATATTTAAATTTGAAATGTGTCAGTCGGCTCTGCTCCACCTTGTATAATAAAAACAAATTTTCATCCGGAATATCGTATTTAACAGACCTTAAAATTATGGATACTACTTATGGTGATATGACAAAAGCAACCAAGAAAACCCAAAATTCTTTTTGTTTAAGTTTAGCAATATTTATTTAGGTTAGTTCTATTGTCCACTAATAGAGCTTTCTTCTAGGGTCTGTATATACTTCAGTTGCCGACGCTATTACTCATATGAATGCTTGGTATGGATCAGGATACACAGTCACAGGTATCGCAACGCGCGAAGCATTAATTGTTAACCTGTATCTGTGTATCCTGGTATGAATGGATTTAAATCGATTCATGCACGAAAATTCGTGAATTTATATACAGCAAAACTTCATTATAACGCTCTTGTACAGTCCACAGAAAGAGAGGGTCATTACCGGGCAAGCGTATTGCTGAACCACCCTTTTTCTACGGCCCTATTTCAGAACTTTTATGACTCCCAAATCGAAGGGTTGAAGTGGTGTTGGGTGGTGGGAAAGCCAACTTGATATTTTTTAGGTGTACGTCTTTTGAATGCGCAACAAAATTGTCCAACAGTAATAGTATTTTGCGATATTTTACTTTGGTGTCTCGCTCATAGAGCTATTCCACAAATCAATCGCCAGTTAGCTATGCACGAGATTGCGACGAATATTTGCGTGTAAGTGTTTTCCCGTTTTTAAACATCGCGGCTTAGCATATTTTCCTATTATTAACGGCTTCTTCATGTGTGTTTCTGTGCTATTTGTGCAAACGAGATCCGTTAACCGTTGTTTGCTGAATTTTCCTCCGTGCCATTTTTATTTATTTATTGTGACTTTAACGACAACAATAAACAAAATATTTTTAATGAAAGTGTATTTAACACAAAGTTTGTTCATATTCTCTTGATATTGCTTCTTTTACACAGGACGATGTTTTACATGCCATGAGAAGACTAAAAGAAACTAGGACCACTGGACTTGACGGCCTACCTTCATTCTTTATTCGTAGTTGTGCATCTGCCTTGTGCGGGCCTTTCACAACTATTTCTAATATTTCTATTCAGAGTTACTGTTTTCCAGAGTTGTCGCAAACTCCTGTCCCTAGAGTTTCTAAATTCAGGGATCTCGGCGTACTTTTCGACTGCAATTTGTCTTTCACTGAGGATATACCTGAACTATCCTCCTTGGCATCTAGATCTCTACTCTGAAGGTTCTTTTTTATTCTCTTGTTCACTCCAGGCTGGAGTATGCATCAGTTGTGTGGTATCTTCATTGCCATTTTCAAAAACTACTTTTGGAGAGGGTTCAAAAGCGCTTTCTTAAATATTTGTGTTACAAGATTGATTGTACATACCCTCTTCGCGGTACAGACTATGCCCAGTTACCCAATAGGAATAAGTTTCTCCCCTTATCTTAGAGAAGACAGACAGCTAGCGGAAGATTTCTACTAAAATTAATTAGCAACGAAATTGACTCAGCCGCATTACTCTCTTGTATCAGGATTAACATACCTCAATATAACATGAGATCTGTAGATCCGTTTTATGTTCCAAGAACTCGAATATTATGCGTAAGGCCCCAATCACACACATATGCAGGAATGCCAATAATTTATTTCCAGGTCCATTTCATTAAGTAGCTTCTTTTGTTTCTGCTTCTAGTATCAAAAATATTTACAATTTACTTAATTTTTAGTTTTTTTTTCTTTTTCTTATGCATAGACGTTTTTTTAAATTTCAGTCATATTTACTTTATACATTATTACTTTTACTTCATTTTACTTTTTTATTTTAATATAATGTATTATTATTGTAGCACTGTGTATTTTTTTGTAAGACTTACTCTTTTTTGTATACTCTTTTTCTTTTTGTATGTCCTTTTAAGGGAATTATATAATTCTGTTGGACAAATACACTATTATTACTATTACTATTACTTATCGCAGTTTTTCAACATAGAATATTTCATAATGACACTTGGCAAATACATACACATATGTTGCATAATTTGTATTTGTTTATGTATTTTTTGTGCTTGATACCTTGTTCAGCAGTCGTAAATTGTTCCGTTGTTTGTATTAGAAATTATTAAATATATGCAACATTTTAAAACGATTTACGACAATATTTACTACAAAATTATCACCGCTATGATTTTGTTCTCTCTTTCCTATATACATATGTACCTACATGATAGAAGTAAGTGTCATACAAAAACTTTTAAAACAATAGCATGGTTCTCTGAAAAAATATCCAAAATACATATATAATAATGTATTCTGTATCAAATGAGTCATTCTTATATGTACAGTTGAATAGAACTGTGAATAAAAATTGCCATTCAAACAATTTATTAACTCTACAGTTTAATAATTAAAAGGCTCTTTTTGCACTTCGTATGTGTTAGTAATTGTGACAGTTTGGTAATTAGGAAAATATTTATTTTTCAAATCCCCGCTCAAGCCAAAACCTAAACTAAAACACGTATCCCATATGCAATTGAAAATAAGACAAATTAAGTGCTTGAAAGTTTGCCAATGAGCTTTCAACGTCCCGTTAGGGCACGTGTCACTCAACTGTTAGACTTTCTCCAATGAGTACCTTGCGTGATTCTATAACCAAAGTACTTTACAACTATTTTTATTATTTTTTTGGGCCACTAGCGCAAAACTGACTTTTTGAAATGCTTATTGGTTTATGTGAATATCACTGAAGAAATCTGAAATATTTATGTTGTATTAATGTGTATGTACAGAATTTAGCAGCAAAAAGTAATTTTACCCATAAATTGCAAAAAAAGTGCATATATATATGTCAGCATTACGAGCCCAGAAGACCCATGGCTTGGTTGCAAATGGTTCTCCATTCCTTCCTGTTTCCAGTTCGCTTGTGCCAGTCCTTTATTCCAATTTTCTTTAAATCCGTTTCTACCGCCTGTAACCATTCCGTTCGTGGCCTGCCTCTTCTTCGCCTTCCAGTTATTCCCTTTGTCAAAACTTGGTTTGTTGGTCTAGAAGCGTCCAATCTCGATACGTGTCCTAACCATCTCAATCTATTTGCCTTCACTACATTAGTTATAGACGGTTCCCCATATAATTCACTTAGCTCTTCATTTGTTCGTCGCATCCAAACGTCATCTACTTTTTTGCCACCGTATACCTTTCTTAATACCTTTCTCTCAAAAATTTCTAGTGATGACTGCTCTTTCTTATTCAATTTCCATGTCTCTCCCCCGTAAATAACCACTGGTCTTATTATCGTCTTGTAAATTCTTTTTTTCACATTTTGCGAGATATTTTTTGACCGCGGCATATGCATCAGACCTCCCATACATTTTACACCCTTAGCAATTCTTTGTTGTATTTCTACTTTTTCTTCGCCTTTACTCGTTATTGTAACACCTAGATAGTTAAAATTGTCCACTTTATCGAAATTGTATTCTGATTCCTCTGTTCTTATTTTAAGTCCTGTAAATCCTATGTCCCCTGTCGTTCTCTCTATTAACATAAATTTAGTTTTGCCTTCATTTATTTCTAGTCCTCTATTTTTTGCTGCTTGTTCTATCTTTTTAAATGCTGTAATCAGATTTTCTTTTGTTCTTGCCAGGATCACTATATCATCTGCATATGCCATAATTTGGTTCCTTTGGTTGTATATTGTACCTTTCGTTGGAATCTCACTTTCCTTTACTGCTGCGTCCAGAATGATGTTAAACAATGTTGTGGATAGCGGGTCGCCCTGTCTTACACCTCTACTGACTTTGAATTTTTCTGAAGTTTGGCCTTGAATCAATACCTTGTATTCTGTTTCTGTAAGAGTCATCTTTACCAATCAAATGAGTTTTGCCTTTATTCCCAAATTTTCCATCGCAACATATAATTTGTTCCTTTTTATTTTATCGTAGGCCTGTTTAAAATCTATAAACACCATATAGAGGGGTAGGTTTTGATCTATACTATTATCAATGATTTGCTTCAATATAAACACTTGATCCATGACTGATCTATTTTCTCGAAAACCACACTGGTATTCCCCCAACTTTCTTTCGGTGATTTCATTTAATCTGCTCTTGATTGCGACGGCCATTATTTTATATACCACATCCATTAGTGCAATGCCTCTGTAATTCTCACATAGAGTTCTTTCCCCTTTTTTGTGTATGGGACATATTAATGATTCTTTCCATCTGCATGGCATTATCTCGTCTTTCCACACTGTATTTAAAAAGTGCATATAAAAGGAAAATTGCGAGATAATTAGAATTAACAGACAGTTTGCCGTTAGCTATAAGGAAAAAAACATTATTATTGTGAAATTGCAGAAGAAAGTTTTGAAAAATTAAATGTATTTTTAGCTTGAACTAAAGTTATATATACCAAGTTATATAAACAAAGAATTAGTACTATTCAGATTCTAATGGCTGATTCAAAATTAGAATTAGAATTCTATCGTTTGTGATAATATTCACCTAAATGAAATGTATGATAACTTCAAGTTAGCTTGCATATTATATTTCTTCTACTATAATCAAGTTTAATAGTAGCCAACTATGTATATAGTTGTTAACCACAGTCGAACTGAGCATGTTTAATTAGTTAGTTCCTGGATCTCGATTATCCCCACAATTAAATCATTGATGTGATTTCGATACACATTTTTCTTGAAAAAAACTATTACTCTAACATTTTTATTTAGTGGTGAATTGAACTGGAAAATAATTTTCATTATATTATTTATAGATTCTCTTGTATGTTCGCGTAAGTCCGTGCATCAGCTCGCGCAAAAGGACTATTATGGCCGTATATCCTTTTAGGTTTCTCGACTTGGTTGCACTTGTAAAGAGAAGCGTGTGAGTTGCTGGGGAAAGTTTGCGAAACCCATACAGTACATGTGTTTGTTTAGTGTAGTACCTACCTAGTGAACATGCCTATAAGCATTTATAGCTTGGGCCTGCTCACAGAGACAGCTTTCTGATGTCTGTCCTGTGTGTGTGTCTGATGCCAGTAAGTCCTTTCCAATAGAAGCGGTATCTGGTAACGAGCTAAGTTATGACGAAAGCTTTGATGCAACCATAGAAGCTCCCACATGCCACTTCTAGTTCTGTACATGGTCGTTCACTGCCCGTCAGCAAATTCGCTTCTATTTATCTCAGAGTGCTTTAAGACCCAACTAAACGTGACGCTGTGATGTTTCGGCAGTTGTTCCAGCTTCCTGAAGCAAGTCAGTGCAACTTCGAAATAGAATTTGACAGCCTGTTGCTGGTCGACTTAGAGAGACAGTACGGCCTATCCATTGACATGCGAGGAATTTAAAATGCCTTCTGCGCTCGTCTGGATGGCTATAACTTCGGCCTAGAATAGGAAGATAGCTTCTGACCACAGCACCGGGTACAGCGGAGAAAGGCCAAGTATGGTCTCCATGGCCACCGTCGTCGTGAAGCACATATGTACACTACTGTCCAAAAGAAATCCGCACTTATAACTATTATATTAACAATTTTATGTCTGTTCACAAGAAATATACGTGACATGTTTCTTCATGTTATCCTTCTTACGAGTCGCTTCAGACGGACCATAAAATATTATTTCCCCTGGTAATTAAGAATTTCCTAGAACTTAAGCGTAAATTTCTCATAATAACTCATATTTATTCTTCGGATTAGATGTATTTTATATTCAGCGCGAAATTATATCCCACTCTTTAAATAAATGTGTGTTGTTAGGAAAATATCCTGAATTTTGGTGGTGCGGGTTTCTTTCGCACAATAGTGTAGCTCCTGTAACGTCAAAGGAGGCAATACTCTGAACCTTACTCGAAGTGCTTTGCTTATAGGTTGAGTAGAACGAATTGCTCCAAAACCTAAACTGCTGTTGCTCTCATTATAAGAGCACATGGATGTATGGAATTAGGAAAGATACTTCAGATAATTCACTTGTTTCTTGAAACATCTTATCCATCGTTTTATTGTCATATGTAGATGAATGGGCTCTCTTACAAACAAATACTTGTTGATGCGCATTTCGTCTATAAAGTCATTGTTTTTTTAAGGTAATAATTGCAGTAATCTATATTATCTTTGTGTTACATATATTTAACACTTCAATCGGTATTTGAAAACATATTTACAAGGTAAATGTACCAAGTTCATTGATTTATATCTAATACCTAATACAAAACGTAAACATAGCATATTAATTTGATTCCATGCGCAGACCACTACGATATGCTAATTCAAAGTAATGGAATGGAACAGACAAATACCTATGTAGATCGAAAAATCAAGTGCAAGTGTAAAATATCCACATACCTACCAATTTAAATTGGAAACCAATTTACGATTTAAAAATAATGTGTCAAAGTTAACCCAAAAATCTTCTGCACTTTACACTTTAACAACAAGCACATTTTAAATCAGAAAATGAAAATAATGTTGTGTGATGCACTGGTACTATCGAATTTTAACTTTTGTTTATCCTATATCAATCATGTATTGATAAGGTGGATATGTTGCGCATTCAAAGAGTCTAAAATACATGTCTAAGATTTATCTATGGTTTGAAAAAATATGATCCAATATCTCACACCTTACAATGAGCAAAATGGCTGAATATGTTCAATCGACGACGTCTTCACTTCGCATGATTATTTTATCAAATCCTTGTTACAAAAACACCTCCGTATTTGTATAATAAGATACGATTCGGAACAGTACATAATATTAATATCCGGTACAGAGGTGTTATAACTATTGCTCAATATAGGCTTGAACTTTTTAAAAGTTCGTTTTCCTATCAGGTAGCCAATGTTCTGAATGCTGTTTCACCAGAAATGATGAGCTGTTCACTTGCTGTATTTAAACATGAATATAGACAGTTGTTATTTGGCGAGCAATCTTTTGCTTATTAACGTTAAAACATTAATGATGCGGGTTATGTGTGTGCCTCAGGTATTGACGTATTGTCGTTACTCAAGATTACCATGTATTTTTTTCCTTTGGTTTCATTAAATAATTATTTTAGGGGTTTACGGGAGAACAGGTGATCTCGCGATCAACCTGAATAAACCCCCTTTGGCTTAATTATATTAATGGAATTTATTCTTATGTATTATTTACTTAGGCCAATAAACATGCATTATTATTATTGTAACAGCCATCACGAGATGTGGAAGTACAGCGCCAACAATAATAATGGAGAGGCCTTGGTGGGCTGGTCTGAAAAACAAAATACATATCTTGTTTTTGACGCCAAGGATCGAGGTACATTTGCATCAGCCGCATGGAGACGGGAATATAACCCGGATCTGTGCTTTGTCTCGAGGGATGTAAATGATAAGCCACTGACGGCTTCAAGGGATGTTCTTCCGAATTTCCCTCATAATCAGCACTGCCCTGTGGTCATTAATATAGGGTTGACTATTCCGATAGTCCGATCACACCCCCGACCGAGGTGGAATTTTAGAAAAACTAACTGGAAAAAATTCTCTGAACAGCTGGATTATACTTTGAATTGGATTCCTCCAATCGGCAAAAACTACCAAAGGTTTGTGGGAGCAATTATTAGTTCTGCGAAAACGGCTGTTCCTAGGGGCTACCGAAAGGAATATATACCCAGCTGGAGCGAAGCCTGCGACGAACTATACACGAAGTTCCTAGAAAGTGGAGATAGTGAAATAGCCGATGACCTACTACACAAGATCGATATAAATAGACGTCTAGAATGGACCGAGACTGTTGAAAATCTTGACTCCAAAAGATCTAGTCGACAAGCTTGGTCGTAGAGGCCGTATTCCAAAGGAAACACACAGTAGCTGCAGCATTCATAGACCTAACGGCAGCTTACGACACCTGGAGGCAGGGGCTTATATATAAATTGATCCAAATCATTCCCTGTAAAAGAATAACCAACCTCATTGACAATATGCTGTCAAATGGAACATTTCAAGTGATAATGGGGAACAACAGAAGCAAGACAATGAAACTCAATATCTTGCCCCGCTACTCTTCAGTCTGTATATTGCAGACATGCCGGCTACTGAATGGCGGAAGTTTGGCTATGCTGATGATTGGACTCTGGCAGCGGGCCACAGAAAGGAGGAGGATGCTGAAGAAACTTTGACCAAAGATTTAACAACAATAAGTAATTACTTTAAAAAATGGAGACTTTCACCAAGCACCACTAAGACAGACGTGTCAGCTTTTCATCTAAACAATAAGTTGGCAAAGCGAGAGTTACGAATATTTTTGGGTGACAAATTACTGGTCCGCAACAACCATCCAAAATAGTTAGGAATTACTTTGGATAGGGCGCTAACATTTAAAGAACACCTGACAAGAACGGCAGCAAAACTAAGAACTTGTAACAACATATTACAGAAACTTTGCGGTACCACTTGGGGCTCATCGACATCCACCCTGAGATCCACTGCGCTGGGCCTGATATACCCAGTAGCAGAATACTGTGCTCCAGTGTAGCTTAATAGCAAACACACACACCTGGTAGATACTCAGATAAACTTGACTATGCGCACTATATCAGAGACAATCAGATCAATCAACACCATCTGGCTGCCGACTCTCAGCAACATAGCTCCACCCAATCTGCGCCGAGAACATGCCCTGGTTAGAGAATTTAAAAAGATTATGCGCAACTCGCTGTTACAAGTTCATAACGATTTTCCTGAGCCCCAGGGAAGTCGGCTCCGGTCGAGGCATCCTCCACTGAAAACTGCATCTGAGCTCCACCAAAACAACTTCAATATAAATGCTCGGTGGAAAGAGAATTGGGAAAGCAAAATGGACCCAATTTACCGTGATGTTCCGTTCATCGCCAACAAAGTTGCAGGATTTGACCTCCCTCGTCGGACTTGGTCATTACTCAATCGCATCAGAACCGTCTGCGGAAGATGTGCGGACTCCTTATATAGATGGGGCAAACTCCCCTCAGCCGCTTGCGACTGTGGTGCTGAGAAGCAGTCAGTCAAACACATAGTGCAAGATTGTCCGTTACGGGCATATACGGGTAACCCAGTGGATTTCTTGATGGCAACCCAGGAGTCAATTGATTATGATTATAATCAATATGTGGGATGTAAAAACTATACATAATGTGACTGTCCAGTAATTATTATACAATTTTTGTAGAATTTTTACAATTTTAAAAGTAACTATGTTTGTGATGTAAGCCATACCCTAAATAAATAAATAAGTTATTATTATTATTATTATTATTATTATATATGTAAAATCCCTAAAAAGTTTAACACATTTCGATTGCATATTATATGTACCTATATGTTTAATCACACTTTCTTTAGAAGAAATAATTAGGATTAAGTTATCACGATTTACAATAATCGTTAATAATTTTTTGTCATTCAATATGCGCGTTTTACTAGAAAACTCTAGAGGTCTGACGTCAAGTTTTTGTTAACGTTATATTATAATCTGAGGTCAATATGTGTACAATGTTTCCAAAATTCGTAAACAACTAACCGCTGATTGATCTTTTACAATAGTATAGAATGTGTCTAATAACGTGAATAAATATTTTCTACCGTTTAATCAACAAAAATAAGTTAAATTCATAATAAATAAGTTGTTGTGGAAGGAAACTTACAGACGCTTAATATTATAATTACAATTCATCGTCAAAAAAAAAAGTACAATTGTTGTCTTAGTACCATTTAGTTTTTTCTTGCATACAATACATATATACAATTACATCGTATAAAAGAAAGCAAATTATATAATCTTTAAGTGTTAATACGTGAATTACAAGTAGCCAGTTCTACTTCACTCTTATAACGAAACTTGAAAGTCACATAGTTCTACTATACTATAATCAAATGCAACAGCAAAGAACGCAGTAGAAATAATTTTCTATTGAGCGGTGTTCTTAGCACCAGTTTATAGTATCTTTGCTTGTCACACAACTGCTACTTCCTATTCTACAATATTTTTATTACAGGATGTTCATAACGTGCTGGGTATTAGTATAACCTGCTAACGGAGTACCTACTAAATAAATTCACAATAAGAGAGTTGATTATATCTTAGTAATAATGTTATATATCTACCGTCGGAAAATTTGGAAACGCATACCGCTTTCATACAAACATCGGGTAATAAACGTTTATGTGAAATTTATTCATTGTATACCTACTTATTCATTTGAACACTTACGATCATATCATGTTGAAATGCAAGTGAAATATTGGGAATTTTGGCAAAATTCATTGTATAATCGGCGAGTACAAGGAAGGAACGAATTAGATCGTAAAGCGAAACGGCGCCTACCACAAAATAGTAAGCAACTGTGGTTGGATTTGCAGGAAGCCTGGCAACAAATCTCTCCAGATTATTTAGAAAAATTATTGCAACAAATGCCAAAATTATGCAAAGCAGTCATTCGCGCTGAAGGTGGTCATATTGATGAAAAGAAACTATAATAAATTTTGTGTCTAATGTTATCTGAATAAATATGTATTAATTTCTAAGGGTTGTTTTATGGAATTTACGATGTCATGCTTTCATCAAACATCTACAAAATCTTAAATTAAGTACTGTTATAAAATTGATAGGTGTTTCCAAATTTTCCAACGGTAGTGTACATATACTGTACAGCATAACTAGTTATATCATTTTTATAAATGAAATAAAAAATAATTTAAGTGTAATTATTTTATCGCCAACTGTCCATGTAATAAAGTAAAATTGCTATGACTGACAACTTTAGCGGATAATATACAATTATTTGCGGCATATTGTGTGCCTTAAAACATTTCGACACATTTGTGCTACGTAGTAAACCTATTTTTTATTAACTGAAACTATTGGTAATAATAGAATGCTAAGTTATAATATTTAAAAAAAGCATAAGATTTTTGTTATTATGTTTTGTTATTCAACAACACAGCGTGCGGATAATGTTCACTTAATATTTCTTAAGAATTCTCATTTTTGTCGTCTCATTAATCGAGAGGTTTTATATCCAAATTAGAGACAAAGAAAGATAAACTAGTAATTGATAAAACGACTTGAAATACTTTTATTTATACTTTTAATAGTAGCAAGCAATAATAATAATAAGCAAAAAAAATATTTATATTATTTATTCTAATAACTATCTTAAGAGTAAGCTTGTTAAAGAAAGAGGAAAATGGTAGGTTTCAATCATTAGATACAGATAGCTACATACATCCACGACTGTTCTTTCAACCAACTATAAAAGCAAACAGATGCTAAAAGAATGAAGAAAAAAGAAGAAAAGAAAAACAGCAAATTGTGCATCACAATTAACAATGGCAATATTGAAAATACATTAAAGTCAAAGATTATATTCCGTTTCCTTCTTCACTAAAAATATATAAAACAATAACAAAATGATATTATCACCTTGTACACTACTGCCAAAATAACATTGCGAATAACCTGCGTTTAAACATCCCTAAAGTACGAGTAGGGTACACATCTTAATTACAATTAACAGCTTGTACATATTATATGTAGCTAAAATATTTCTTAAAGTGCTGCATTCGATGGAGTGATGACGTAACCAGGCGCCTAAATCTCAAATTTAAATTGTGTACGTTACGTCGGTACGAAAGGTTAATTTCTTATAGAAATAATCTGGAGCCTTATACGCCAAGATTTTATAAAATAAACAGTAAGAGTGCAACCTCATCCGACCCTCCACATTAAGCAAAAAATTTTCTTTAATTTAAAGGAAGCGCGACAGTATTTTCTGATACCAAAAATAAGCCTTACGTATGAATTTTGTACTTTCTGAATTCTTCTCTTTTCAACATAGTCAAGAAATGGACCATACACCGAACAACAGTAGCTAAACCTACTTAAAATGAAGGCATTGCATAGTATAATTTTGATTCTATTACCTATCAAATAAATGACGATTATGATATATAATCCTTATATAGTGTAACATTGCTTTAGTAAATTTGCAACATGCTGCTTAAATTTTAAAGACCAATCTAAAGTGACACCCAGATTCTTAATAGTGTCGGATAATGTTTGTTTATTGTTATCTATATGAATATTGATACTATTTAAAGCTCTAACCCGATCATTACTGCGCCCAAATACATACAATAACGGCCGACTTCTCCGGATGAATACTCCTTTGCTTGCTTGCTTTGCTAAGGAATCAAGGTCATCATTAATCATTATACATGCCCCAGTCACTTCTGAGGGGAAACATGAGAGATAAATTTGGGCGTCATCAGCATAAAAATGTATAGATCAATATTTAATAAACGTACAAAATCTGGCTATATATATATCACAGAGCCAAGTATGGAAGCTTATCCGGTCGGATAATCTCACAGACTGCAGACGACAACATAAATAATTTAACAAGTAAACACGATTCATCAGATAAACCCACATAATGCATTAGAGACACCATGATTGAGTGATTCACCGTATCGAACGCCCTGGAGAAATCCAGAGCAAGCAATATCGTAACCATACCCACTTCATTTGCTCGCACCATATCATCCACAATTTTCAAGAGAGTGGTCTCACAATTATACCCAGGTCCAAATCCGGACTTACTTGCAGGCAACAGTCCATTTCACAGATCTTCCCGCAATTGCGATTCAATAATCTTTTCGAAAACCTTTGAAATAGTTGGCAATATACTAATTGGTCTTATGTCTTTAAATTCAGCTGGAGCGCTTTTCTTAGGCATAGGAGTTACAAGTGCATGCTTCCATGCACCAACGTAAACGAATTCATTAATACAGAAGTTGATAATATGGCAGATAATGTTAGAAATTTCGTAGTAATAAGTAAAAGTTGTCATTGAAACTTTTCTTAACCTATAAAATTCTACAAAAATCTTTTTTAATTCGTTATATTATTCTTATTACCGTATTATTTATGTTTTATTTTCAAGAATAAAATGAATAGTTTTTTTTTTTATTGAACAAACAAAAATGTTAATATTATGCCAATGCTTTTATTTGTAATCATTCTTTATAAAAGTTTTTGTAAGCAAAAGTAGCCCTATGCCAAGTTTTCCATGAAAAATTCACGTAAACGGAACCACTACTTAATTTCATTCCACTCTAGATAAGGATAAGTTGACAATATCTAGTTCATAGCTGTATTATTTAATTTATGTATTGTGCAATATGATTTATTCGTACATTTTTTTATACCTACATATGTATATTCTTTAGTGCGATGTATGTATATAGCTCAGTACAAGAATAGTTTCTGCATTGCATTAAAGCACAGAGGGAGATTTGTATTAGGGCCGGATTAAAAATGTTACGGTTGTATAGTTACAGTTATTGGTTAGCTATAGGTTAGTTATAGGTTGTATAGAATTTATTCCATCTTTTGTATTTCTTTTAAAACATCGATTTATAAATTTATTATGTGTTTGTAACGTATTTGTTCCTTATCGTTTTAATTGATACTTATCACGAAATAGATACTTAAGATTGATAACCTACTGATCACGAACTTCAAAGAATTTAAAACTTTTATCATCATTACAGGATTATAACACAAAGAGATCAATAAACTTATAAGTGTACGACAACTGGTCGAATAACAATAACTGAGTGCTGATATTTATTATAACTACTGACACTATTACTAGTGGCATATTCACTTTCCTTACTAATTATAGAAAAATTAAAAAAAACTGCTCCTTAGGCATGAGTCACGGTTATGTGAAAAACGTTTACAATTACGAATAAACAGGGTTAGTTTTAAATAGCACAAAATAAAAAAGGGGGTGAAATATATTGACGAGTCAATCCTAAATACAACATTTTGTGGGTCTATGTGCACGGAGTAATGACAAAATGATTTTTCTTCAATTGACTCTAGTCGGTGCGGACGCATCTAACATACATGCCTATATGAGAATCATCAACCATGGGTAGACATTGACCTTAGCGATTTACATTTTGTTTAATATCCGCTTGGCATTTGCCGTGGATGCAACTATGTGCTATGGCAAAGTATATGAATGTCAAATATAGCCACATGATTAGAATTTTTGGAGAGCAAAATAATTCTACGCAGAACGTTTCCCAAATCGACATCATCCCTCGACTGCGATGATTGTGGGAATGGTGTATCCAGTGCAGAGTGCTACAAGCAAGCAAATTTTAAACATCGTGGAAGCGAATCCTGGGATAAGCACAAGAAACCTAGCACAGCAAGTGTGCTTTAAACTACCGTGCATCATATTATGAAAACGAATTTACGCATTACCAAAGATGGCATTTTCAATTACTACAACATTTACCATTAAGCATACGAAAATCCCCACAATACACAGCACGGCTCCTCTCATGTTAGGATATCTGTAAATGTTTGGGCAGGGTTGGTAGGCGATCAATTACTTGGATCAGGTGCTGCCACAACGATTAAATGCAGACTTGTATTTAACGTTTCTCTGGGATACATTGTCCGAGTATTTTGATGACGTATCACTGCCGATACGACAACAATTATGGTTTATGTACTACAGAGCACCAACGCAGTAGACCTGTTCAAGCATTTTTAAACAAAACTTTCCCGCATTGGGTTGGACGTGGAAGTCCCATTCCTTGGCCAGTACGCAGTCCAGATCTAAATCCATTAGACTTTTTTTCTGTGGGGATACATGAAAAATTTATTGTATGAGTGTTGTCCCGATATTGAAAATGCCAAAGTTCTGCGAGATCCCATTTTTGTTGCCGCACATCGCTTTCGAGACAACATGCTGAAGTTTAAGTGCGTACACAATAAATTTCGTCGCCGCGTTGATGCCTGTATGAGTGCTCATGGTGGACACTTTGGACATCGTGTGTAAATATTTTGTCCTACTTCTCCTACATTGGTTCTTCTCAGGGTCACCACAAATTTCATAAAAAAAATTATATAACAAATAACTAAAAATCTAGTGTTCACGAAAATACTTCACAATAGAAAGACCAGCGATACGACTAATAAAAGCTTTAATAAAATTTAATAAACAACGCCGTAGGTCACTCAAATGCTTAATTCTAATATTTATGTTTATGTCTCTTTGTCTTGGTCTTGCGCAAATACAAACCAGTTGTGTTTCAATACACTATTCACACTATCTAACAACTTTTTATCGAAGTTTTAGTTCCATATGCGTGGTCTTGAAAAATCGGCAATGTTTATATAAATGCAGGATAAACAAAGAAGTGGACCGACTCTACCTGCATTTGGGCCCTAAAATTTGAAAATTTTTGATGTATTACAAATAAATTTGTTTCTTTATTTCATTTACACAATTATACGTAGTTTTCAGATTAGCATAGTTTAATGCCTGTTTAAAGGTAACCCTGTATATGTATATGTACTATGTATCATTTAGCATGTACGCATACACATATCCATTTATGTACACATATGTACATATGTATATGTAACTTTCGGATTGAGCAAAAAACTACTTAGGTATGTAAGAAATATTCAGTAGTAATAATTTTTATATTTTTAACCGTTTCATTTATTATTTCAACGTTACTAGGCTGGCGTTGTGACTTTTATCAATTTCCAACGTACAATGAATCATAAAATTTCATCCAGTCTCCGTCATTCTCTTGCATTCGGTTTCAATGCTACATCAATAAATCAATAAATAGTTCCTTTATTATAATTAATGAAGTAACATGTTTTCTGGGCAAGAGCTGGAGTAATAGTGTTGACAAGCAAGCTTTAAAAGCCATTGCAGCTATAGCCATCACATAAATATTAGTGCGAGTTTCAATCGTATCAATTTCATAAGTTTGTTGTTTGCTACGATTCACATCCACACGATGTTTTCATCTTCTAGGTCCCAAAAGGAAAGGTGAAATTACCTAATTGATTCCCAAAAATAGTAAACGGCGAAAGAAAACAAAAACATAATGTGTAATAAATAATAATTGCTTGATTTTGTTGAACTAAGCATAGTTGAGTTAAACAGCCGTTGTCGAGTAAACAGAAATCAAAATTCGTATCGCTAAATTTGAAATATTTATATATATTTAAGCATTGCTAACGATGATAACTTCATTAATATCAAATATCCCTGTCCCATAAAGGTGAACGATTTTCTTCATCACAATTTCGATTTTCGACTGCTGCTTTGACACTTCCAAATTCAATTTCAAGCTTAATCACATCCGTCTTGCTGAAGATGATTTGGTACACCTGTTCAGCAAAACATTGGAATACGTCATATGACTTTTAAGAAAAATGCTGTAATTAAAATAAACTGATACAACCGAATAGTTTCCAGAATAAAATGTCTTACATCAAGATTTGCCATTTCGTGTATTCAACCAAAAGAACGGTTTTAATCAAAATTGTAATTATTAGGATATCTCGCAATTGCTAACTGAATTTGATTTACTTTTCTTGGGTAATACGGAGATATGTAACAGAACAGTTGGCGCCAAATCTAAGATAAATTATTTTCCTTCTTCCAAAAACAGGTACATATAAGTTAATGTAATGATATTTTCCTCCAGATCTCTCTATCTAGAAGCTAACACTAAAGTACCTTTTCGCCTACACGAGTGCAAAATCGACATCGATATGTTTAACAGCAAAACTATGATAATGATAATTTTGATAAAAGACACATACATAACTGTTGAAAGACCGTAGCTTTGTGTTGACAGTTTTCTAGGTGGAGTAAATCAAGTTTTATTGCAACCAGTAAAGAACATTGCATTAAAAGATAATATTGTCAAGTATTTGGATATAACAAATTTCAGGATGATGTTAACCTACGGAACGGTCGTTCACATTACCAACTTACTAAGATTTGTTCAACGTGAACATTCACGAAACTTGATTGGCAATAATGCCATTGAAGATGTGTGAATTTTTCGATGTTATGAAATTCTTTATGTTTTGTTTTGTTTATTACCCATCTTAATGGAATAAATTGAAAGATACATTTTTTAGTACAGGCGACCACTTCGGGTGACCGTAATTATGGTCTGCCAAACATTCTCGTTCTCCCTTGTAATCTTCTTCTTATTTAATTTTTTTTTATTTTTTTGTTTCTCATTATCTTTGCCATGCTTTGTTTCTTGCGTTTTATTCGACTACCCTAACATTAGCACAAGTAAAGTACCACCTAATAATAGTCAATCATAGAAAAATTAACCAATTGATGTATTGATTTATTGTATTCTTCAATGGCTTAATTTAATTAACACATAACTATCATATTCTATCACAAATTAAAAAGAAAAATATTATTATAAAATTTACAAATTTCCATATATTTTATATAGCTAGTATATGTGATAATCTCAGTGGTTTCGTGGTACATAATCACATTTTATCCTAATAATAAGGATTTTTAATTTTAATACAAAAAGTACCTAAGTGGCATAATTTGCATAATAACATTGTATTGTTCACTGTGATAACGATATATTCAAATAGTGTAAGATAAATTAAGCTAATCAGTATTCCATATATATATATAATTGAGGGTTTGCGTATAGCACTGGATGTTTGTCTACCTACCCAAGAAATCCATCACTCCACTGAACATTCACCTGTAGCGCTGCTAGTAGCGCGCCTCCGAGCAAATCAGTTAGTCTGTTTTCGCGAAGACGTTTATTTGCACTCATTGTAACGCACAGTTACAAGTTTCAAATCGGATTATATTTGATCAAAAACTAAGTTTCTATAGTGCATTTCATTTAATCTCATATTTAGTTACTATAAATTCAATTAAGTTTACAAGATGGGTTATGCAGCAGAACCAGCAATCGAGGCAGTCAAGAAACAAGGCCTTTTTGAAAGGATAGATCCTCGAGGTAAGAATTTAATATATCTTGTATATATTAACTTTTTATATGTATGTACTTGGTGTTAAGGTGAAAGACCCATAAAGAAATTTCGTAACTTTACTATAATTACGAAATTGGATAAAGTCAAATAAAAAAATCTTTATATAGGTCGTTCACATGTTCTATATATATATGTTCATTAATTATTGTATACCTTTTTTATTTGCCTACATATCTGTATAGAAATGGTATTTAGGTGTCATTGTTATCATATCACTCACTTGTAACTTCAAAACTGGAGTACTTAGCGTGTATTTTCATAATAAGCCTTACAATACGAAGAATCTGTATAAAAAATTCACAAACCCTTTTCCACCAATATTGGAAAGCAGACAGATTCATTTAGGGAGTAAATATTTTAGCGTATCTAACAACACTATCAATAAGGAAATATATTTAATATAAATGCGCTCATTGAAAAAACATAAGTACTTTACTATATTATAAAAAAATAATGTCATATAACTAGTATATCATATCACATAATTAGACAATAGTAAGTACATATATTTATAAATTTTATTCTGTTATCGCGTATATGGCAAGGACAAAAAATCGAGATCTCGGTCAACTACTAACAAATTGCTTGAAAACCCAAAACAGGAAGTAACTGCATTTACATACATGTGTATATCGAATACGCAATTGGACACTAGCTGTATCGCAATATTTAGGTGACTGTTGAAAAATTAGCTCATTACCACGACTTATATTTACAGTAAGAACTAAGAATGTATTATGAACATGATTTCATATAAAAGATAACAGCTGTCATATATAAAACAACAATTACTCTGATAATATTTCTAGACATTCTTCAATGAACACCTTGCATGTTTATTTATATGTAGAAAGCGTAATTTACGATACATTCTCGTGCAAAGCAGTTTGTGTGTACTCATTCAATTGCATGTATCGTAGGTACTCTTTTAAAGCAAACTGATGTTTTATATTCTTCATTCCATTCTTGCATTTTAGCAAATTAAAAAAATTGATAGTAATATGTAGTATAATCTCTAAGAAAAATCGAAACGTTACTACGATTTTTTATTTTGTAGATGGAAATGTTTGGGTGGCGCACTAGTGTCTGGAAGTTTTATATATCCGACATTATAAAAGTTATTAAAAAAATTATTGAAAACGAATCGAGGCATTCTCAAGCTTCATATCTTAAAATTACTTGCACATATACAGCCTGTTTTATAACACGGCGTGCCAGTCCTACGCCTACCAGACGTAAAAATGGCCATAACTTTTGAAATACTCGGTATAGATCCAGCAAACCGTATATGAAAAGGTTCGTAAAAGTAAGCAGATTTTAAAAATTCCAAAAAAAGTACAACGTTCCATTAAAAAAACTGGCACGCCGTTATAAAACACCCAGTATATGTGCAACTAATTTTAAGATATGAAGCTTAGAAATACCTACACTTTTTCTTAATATTTTCATAGTGTCAGAATTTTATAATGTCGGATATATCGAGCTTCCACGCACTAATATGCCACCCTGTGTGTACACTTTTTTTTAATTCAACGAAAACCATTTTTGAAAAATAGAATGCTTGAAATAAGGTAGCAACTATTTTATTTCAAATTAAAATATGCATGAGTATACGAACTTACTATAGAGTAGGTAGGTACATTATAAAACATTTAGATATGTATCACAACATGCATACTTTCACAATAAAATTTAATTTCGCTAAAAAATACAGAACAGTATAAAATATGAATATTAATAAATTAAAATTAATGCTTATACAAAAATAGTGTGACTTCAACCGAAAATTTCGTTTATTTTGAGTATCTGCAAATCAGACAAAATTTGGAAAAATTGATGTTTATTATAAAAATAATCAAACCATGTAAAACATCTTGTTATTATCACAACCTTATGGGTAACATATTCTTATTTGCATATTGAATTTTTGACCAAATATTTTAACTATTTTACTTAAGATATTCGTAATCTTAGAACTAAACAGCCCTTTTGTACATTATTCATAGATAACATGACATGATGATGAATATGCAAATATTTTCAAAATGTTTATGTCATTTGCAAAATCATATAATTCTGGTAGTGTTTTTCTAAGACTATTACCGCTATGTCGGGTAAGTTAAGCAGCTGTTAATCTTACACACATATCCAATTTATACTTACACTCTCAAAAATAAAAGAAGATTAAAACGAAACGCCGTTTGTAAATCACCTGTCCTTTTAAAGGGTTTTGTCAAATAAACTGAAACCGAACTGAATATAAATACATATAAAGAAGTAGTAGAAATAGTAATAATATAGACGGATGTAATTACAGTTGATTATAATTGTTTTTGTGCTGGCAAGAAAATTGAATGTGTTTTTTTGACGAGAAAAATCGTAAAATTAGCACTACACATTTACACCTAACAATAACAGACAATTATTTACAAATTTAAAAACTGCGATTAAAAAAGATAATTAATATAATGATGTGGATAAACTAGAATGCAAAGACTGTAATAAATATTACGTTGGTCAAACTAGACAATATTTACAAAAACATCTCTATAATCATCAACTGTATCACATAACATAAAAATACATTGATATAAAGATATTCTTATGATTATAAATTTACAACTCAAAAATATTTTAATTTGAAATTGTGAACTTATATATATATATAAAAAAAATATAAATTTTGAAGACTGAAATCAGTTACTGACGCTGATCCTTCGTATATTGTGATGAAAATTGTGGAATATTAAATTCCGAAAATTTTTTACTGTTAACAGGAACAGAATTGGGTTTGTAATTAAACTAAAGGAAACTACTGTTTTAGCCTTTGTGACGTTTCGGAGAAAATTTTATTACTCCATCTTCAGACCTATGTGAATTAATACACAAAATTAAACCTTAGAATTAACGAAAAATTACATTTGTAACTTACATTAGGCTAGTTGATTATGGAATGGAAAAATTCGTTAGACATTTTGTGTGCTTCAAATATTTTCGCGCAAGAAGATTACATTGTCGATATGTTAAAAACAAATAATTAAAATAATTGTAAAGATAAAATGGCCGAATATTTTATATTATAAGACGCAAATTCATTTAGTTTGTGTGCGTCCTTTAACCTTAATAAAGTACGGTCGATACTTTTACCCACATTATATATATATATATATATAGGTATTAAAATTTTGAAGACTGAAATCAGTTACTGAGGCTGATCCTTCGTATATTGTGATGAAAATTATGGAATACTAAATTCCGAAAATTTTTTTACTGTTACCAGGAACTGAATTGGGTTTGTAATTTTGAAGTTTTGAGCTAAAATAGTTGAAGCACACATAATGTATAACGAAATCTTCCATTCCATAAACAACAACTAGCCGAATGTAAGTTACCAATGTAATTTTTCATTAATTCTAAGGTATAATTATTGTGTATATTTCACATAGGTCTGAAGATGGAGTAATAAAATTCTCCGAAACGTCACAAAGGCTAAAACAGTAGTTTCCTTTATTTTAATTACAAACCCAATTCTGTTCCTGGTAACAGTAAAAAAATTTTCGGAATTTAGTATTCCATAATTTTCATCACTATATATATATATGTATATAGATATATCATTGAATTGCTTTCTCTTTAGATAATTTTGTTGATAGATATGGCGAGGCGAATTAAATGTCACTTTCTTCCACCGGCAAAGTTTGTAACGAAAACATAATAATTTGTTAATAAATTTGTGAACAAATTGATTTTTAATTAAATAGTGTGTGAATTTGCCTAAAAGTGGAAATATAAATGGAAAATAGACTAGATAGAAAATATCTAAGTTACTAACTTAATAACCTAACATAAAACGGCGGAAATTTAAATCGAATATGGTCTGGTTCTACCTGACTAAAAAAGTGGAGCGTGTAAATAGAACAGAATCACTCGTCATACCTAATAATGTGAAATTTTAGCGTCATGTTGTTGAAACGTACAATAACAAACAATTTCTGCGCAGTAGTTCTTATCGATTTTTTTTCGAAATAATTCAACAGGTGATTCAAAGATTCCAGAAAAACGAAAGTTTTTTTACCAAATCAATATTTGGAAAACAGAAAACATTAGAAATGTGAAACTTAAACATTCTAGAGAAATTCGTTTCTTTAGTAAAACAGACGAGACATACATACATATGTATGTATTTTATCGAGCACATTATTTCACTTTTGGCAGAAAAATTTTCAATGTGTTAAAAGATAAAGAAAACCACTACTATTAAACTATTCTA
The DNA here is from genome assembly GCA_004785975.1 of Popillia japonica. Taxonomy (NCBI): domain Eukaryota; kingdom Metazoa; phylum Arthropoda; class Insecta; order Coleoptera; family Scarabaeidae; genus Popillia; species Popillia japonica. The sequence continues at coordinate 32,230 of SMLS01072276.1, forward strand.
CTCGCTTTTATATATACATATTGCAGTATAACTTTAACACAAAATCTTAAAATATATCTCATGGTAATCTTACTAAATAAGTGAAATGATAGCCACCGGAGCAAGTCTGTGTTCGCAGGTGAAGCCCCTGATCCACTTACATACATATGTAATAATAGACTATTTGAAATAACATAAAGACACGATTTTCTTAGAATACCATCAGATATTGAACCTCTCCTAATATTTGTTAAGCAAAGATTGTTTCTAAATCGTTTTCTAAACGCAATTAGCACTGATTTATGACTACTATTACATCTCTGTCAGTGAGTGACAGCCGATTGCTAAATAATTGAATTACAGTAAAACATATTTTTGAATTGTGAGATAATCACTTTGATATAACATCATTATAGTCACTTACAATACACAATAATAAATGATATAAAGATTTTGTGATAATATACAAATTCTACTTTGATAGAATTCCGTCGTCCTATTCGTTAAATGCCATCTATGTATCTAAATATGTATGTATTAATTGATACATTGTTAACTATGCTGACATGCCATTCGAAGACACTCTGAATTAATAATTTGAGTTTTTACAATGTAGCTTTAATTTTAAAAGTACGACTTTAAACAAATTTAATTTTAACACTCAAAAGTGCATGTATGGAAAATTTGTCATTTTATTGCAATTGTAATTAGTAATTGTAATAACCGCGTCGTTTAACTTCACTAGCAGAGTTGCCATAAGAACTGCGTCAAGCAAAGTTTACAATAATTGAAACAGATACTTTTCATAACTTACAATTGTAGGTATAAAGGAAAATGAGAAGTTCAATAATAAAAACTAATTTATTACACAAAAACACTTTTTCAGTTTCTAATTAGAAAGAGGTACCACACGTGTCATTTAATGCCTGTAATAAGAACTAATATTAAATATAATATTTGCAAATATGATTTGATAACAAAATATTGAAAAATTGGATACTATTATGAATTTGTAACAATTCTTGCGTGTTGCCATACTAAATTATCAAGAACTGTATAATATAAAACTGAATTATGCTTCGAAAACTGCTAGTCACTGACTTTTTTGCAGAAATAGATTACAAACGGTTTATATAAGTAGTTTATATCGACTTTCCAATAAAACTTATGGATGAATGTTTTTTAAATTTAATTATGTATGTATATCATAACAGTTAGTAGATTAGAAATTCTTCTTATTGGAGAAGTGAATTGAAAACTAAACGTCATCATGTTAAAACAATAATTTTACTTGCCATGAAAATTTAAGTGTAATTTTCATCATTAGTGATAATCACTAACATTGCTATTTATATAGAGAGAACGTGTTTACTCAAATATTCTGTCTCGCAAAAATTGTAATTAACATATGACAACAATAATTTGCTTCCATTTCTGAAATATATGAGTGGTCCTACGTATTGCTATCAATAGTTAATAAGCTAAATAAGAAGTATCTACCAGCCACGGTTATTCAGAAAAGTGAAAAGTTAAAAAAACAGTCGATTTGATTACAATCAATGGATAAACAAAAGAACAATCTCGCAAAATTATACGAATTAAAGTGTCCAGATACAAAATCAACTCTCTTAGAATATATTTGAAACATTAGAAGTGATTTATTGATATTTATTAAAATTATAGGAGTATTTAAAGTATATATTTAAAGTATACATTTAGACAGTATAATTTATACGAGATTAAAAGATAATGCATAACTTTTGTAGATTAGCGACTGATTGACTTGTATATAACAATTACCTACATAAGTGGTTCAAAAACGTTCCAGAAGACAAATAAAAAATGAATGAATAGCTTTGTGTAAATTGATACAGTATTGTCCAGATTATTGTCATTTTTGTAATGACATGTATAATTCTTTGATCTTAAACTCCATATTTTTCATTCTTTTTTCATTCATATCAGAAAATAGTTGCATTGTTTCTACCTATAATTTTACTGTTTTACACAGATTTTTTAATACTTATCAACATTTAAAAAACGAGATATAGCATAAATACATCATATATATACATATATATAGATACATATGTATGTATACTAAATTTATTGTATTGTGTTACGAACTTGGTAATTCCCTCTACGTATAAAGGTTATAGTGCAACAAGGACACTTTTTCCATAATTCGTCAACAACAATTTACAATATTCCTTCATGCATGATGTATGTATGGTATATACACTACTCGTCCGCAATTCTGGTTGTGTATTCCGTTCCCATTTATATGTCACGGTTGTCTGTGGTTCATTTTGTAGGTAGGTAATCCCCTTGAAAAAAGAGTTTCGCTTCTAGAATATTCTTATACATACATACATAAATACATGTACAGGCGCACATACTAGCATAATACATCTTTTTTTATGAGTCACATCATATTCGTACTAGTAGTTTATACTTAACTAACTTAAATTTAAATTTAATGTTAATAAAAATGTGGGGCAATAAAAATTACATAACATGAACTTGCAACGATTTCGGAAACTTATCTTATTTGCGTTCATATTTATAAAACAATAGCAATATTACACGCATTTGTCATGAGCATGTATCAAACCGACAGGATGGGTACAAGAAATTTGTTTATTGATTGTAGAAACATATAAAAATATTATATAACAACAATTCTCACAATAGTCTGCTGGTTTAGTAAAAAACAGCCAATAGGTACATACATACGTCATATTTGCTTAACACGCGTTGAAGCGTATTTGTCCAACGAAAAGAGTACTACAAATAAGTGAAATCTTGGGATAACCTACATATAACCTTCAATACAATAGATTGACCAATTAGAGTTATAAGGATCTTAAAAATTTTATAACTGTGTTAAATAAATTAAATATATTTATTTCCTTGAAATAAATAAAATGTATGTATCTGGAATTGGATTACCTTGTTTACGCTATTAAAGTTATAGTCTACACACAGTGATTAACATGAAGTTATAAGTCAAATAAATATGAATTACTATGGTTACACTGTTCTCATCGAATAGTGTAAAGTGAAATTTTGGTTCAAATACGTCCGACAAAATAATACAAGGATGGCTTTTGACACGCCGCTTTACTGCGGCAAATTTTTCTGTAGTGTGATTTCGTAGAAAAAGAAAAACATCCATTTTGGAAATGAATATACATAGCCTGTTTACGATAGCAGGCGCGGCATCCCAATAATACACGTCATCATCGCGGTACACATTATTGTCAAATCTTTTCTCTAATAGGTTATGCATTAAGTCATGATAGCTCATTGGCGTGCAATTTGCGTTAACGGTGAAGTTCATACTCACAAGATGGCAACATTGTACAGGACAGACATCTTTGCATAGAAAAAAATCGCTATATCGTTGATAGTGAACTAGTTATTATTGGGTATTTTGTTTTGTATAGGTAGTTATGTATTTTACTGGTTATGACGTGTCTCGTCTGTTGTCATAAACAAACTATAGTACCAACATTACTTTGTCGATGTTTCATAATTATGTATGTCAAAGGTACAGTGCGGCGTAAAAAGGGTCCCAACCTTCGATAAAAAAAAAGCATTTGATTTTCGAATAATAATAATTGCCATAATCCCAAAATCATCACCAGATCTTAATGAATTGGCAAAAATTTAACAATAATTCATGAGTATATGTAATTAAAATGTACTTATAATTATAGTTTACCCGTTCTTATTGGATCATGAAACTGTAAAGGTGCACACAAAAAGTGGTTAAATTTAATAGTTAGGTAGCAGAATTTCCCTGACAAAGTTATGTTATAAATTTGATAAATTATTAACAAAATGTCATCAAAGCTAACTCAAAGAGACAGATAGAAAAAAACATGAAAACAATTGTCAGAGTAGCATCCGAAATATAATAATGTCTATACCCATCTGAATCGTAATTACAGTTTTTATTAATTTTACAATACATCACCATTCAACTTTTTGGAATACAGTCCTAGTTGAATTAAACGTTTTCCAGCATTCATAACCACTTGTTTGGAATTTGGTTTGTGTAGTTGCTATAGTGCTAAGTAGAAATAGGTAATTCCAATATAATACTCCAAAATGTTGGGTTTTATTTGGTGTTGCATTGTAATACAAAGCAAATATGTAGTAACTCTGACCAAATATTTCTCAAATCTTATTTTACAGTTACAAGTTCTAACAATCTCAAGCATGTCGTATTTTGTCTCTCGTCAGAGCGTTATAAACATTTCTATTCAATATTCTGAGCATAATGAGAGCTCAATAAGAGATATTCCTCAACATTAGATCCAAGTTGCATTAAAACGTAGCGACTGAATTAATGAAATGAATATAAATGTAAGTGTACACTCTACGTTAAGTACTGTAATGAAATTACAAATTCTAATGTATGATAATTATAATGGAATCCGGAGAAAATTAACATTGTCTAAAAAGCACAACAAACAGTACAGCTCTGCGCTTTAATTTAACATTACCTACATTTATTTTATTTGAAATATATGTACAGTGAAATACATACGTTTACCACGAAATTGAGGGGACTGAAATATTTTTGCTTAAAGATTTTCGTGTAAGAGAATATTAGAAAAAATATATAGGTATATATACTTTTAGTACATTTTATTCACATAGATATGTAAATTTAATACATGTATAATTTGCAATTTAGAAAAACAAATAAAACATTTTTAACATTTTTAAAAAATAATCTCAGCATTGTCTTTTTCAGCATCAAATTGTCAACAAATTATTCGATAACGTCCATTTCGTTGTTAATTTTAACATTAGAATGTGCATCTGAATAACTGCGCATACTTTTCATGATTTTCTTATTTCGAATGTTGTGGTAACAGGAACAACATTGCTCATTTCATAATCGAATTCGTCGTCAGAATCTACATCAATAATATTTTTTGAACTCTCAAGCTCCTTTTAATTCTCGACGATATGGCAGTTTTTTTCAGTATTTTGTTCATTCTGAGAAGTGATAAATTTTTGTGTTAAGCGATTTTTATATTCTGCTAAGAGAAAAAAAATTATGGAAATACATAGTTCTTTTTCAGGACCGCTTTATTATTTCGTGTTAACCGATGTTTCTTCTTAAGCGTTTTCGTGTTAAACGTATTTCACTGTATATGTATATGGCCGAATGTTTTAGCTTCACATTTGTATATTCCGCTAACATTTCATTGGATTTAGAAACCATTCAGTTTACTTACCATGTTGAGAAATAGTTGGATAGCGCAGGTAGCCAAATATTCAAATTATTAACATTTTATCTATTTATATATAGCTCAATTTTAAGCTTCACGACTATACATATACGAAACTAATTAACGCGTAGAACTAATAATGTTCATTTGTACGATAGTTAGTATTTTTAGCAATATTAGTTTTCCAGATATCTTTTCCACTTTTTAAATCAAATTGAAACACTATTAGCTTGAAAACTAATTTATTCAATTGACCTAGAAAGTAAAAAAATTATCTGGAAGATAGATAAGTAATTAAAGATCAGAAAAATACACATATCAATCTGGGTTGGTAAATAAATTGTTAAATATTGATTTGTAGTTATATGTGGTTCACTTATATTTAACACCCCGATGCAATGCTTGGTATTGTTTTATATGTAAGTTTCGAGATAATTAGTAATCGTCAGTTTCAACATGTTGTATGTTATAATTTTGTAAGCTGAAATACATATATTATTAGAGTTGTTGGTTTGAAGTTTTTCATTAATTCCGAGATTAAAAAAACATGTAAAGTAGATTTTATTTTATCTATGTACACAACTCGTGCACGACAATCTGTTTATTGCTTCTTTTATCGCGTATTTATAAATACCAAAACTCTTAACAGAATGAATTGCATATACATATGTACATATATGTATGTATATTATTATAATAAAGCTTCTTTTAAAAATACGTCGCAACGAAAGAGTTTTACTATACCATTTGACTTCATTTTATTTATTATAATTATTTTTAATTTTCCATCAAATGATTTTCTATTGTCAAGCTAGCTGTAAAGTAGATAGTTTTGTTAAATGTATCCAAGTCTTCCACCGCCCGAGTTTCTATTATGAGGGTTTTTGGGTGTTGAGCGTGTCATAGTTTGTAAAATATATACAGTACAAACATGCACAAGATTTACAATAAAAAGCATCACGTTTCGCCACTGATGTAAGTGGCTTCTTCAGGAGCAAAAGGTATACCAGGCCAAAACTTTCTGGTAGGTGAGAGATGCCAGAAAGCCACGGTAACTCGACGTGTCAACCACGCTAGAGGCGAAAATTTTCTGATCTTCAGAAGGTTTTCGCCTCTAGCGTGGTTTACACGTCGAGTCACCGTGACCTCCTCATGAAGAAGCCATTTACATGAGTGGCGAAACGTCGAGTTTTTTAGTGTATATCTTATACATTTTTTGTACCGTGTATACATATTTTACAAACCATGACACGGTTAACACACGGAAGGGTGTAATCAGAAAGAGGGTAATGATAGCCTAAACCTATACTTTAACTGAACAAATTAAAAAGCTACTGTACCAAATAGATGGTGTATTGGTAAGTTTGGTAAACAATCCAACAACAGACTTATTACCTAACTTTTCTGACAAATATTCGACTGTATCCAAAGAACTTCCGTATACCGTGTGAACCCCTGCGAGCGGTCGATAGCTAACCTGTGCACGCTATATTCTACTGTACGATTGTATTGGCAAAAATAGCTTGCTGCTTGCTTCTTAGATTTCCCATCGAGCGGGCGATCTATCTAACTAATAACCACCTCTAGTTATTTCCGCAGAATATCCACGGTAACATTGTTTTACCACAAACGTTGCTGCTTCGGCGTGTAATATTCGATTTTTAAAACGACCGTTACCACTCAGAACTCGCTTTATTGAGAAATGTGTGAAGTTGTGAGCACTATGACGCATGAATTAAACTGAAATACGCATGCTAGTATGCGACAACAATTGTGTGCCTATCTCACTCGCAGTCTGCATAGATAGACTAAAATTTCCTAGACGTTCACACGGTATGCTGAAAAGTCTGCATGCCACAATATATCGGGACAACTTTATGAAATATTGGATTATAACATGAAATCATGTGGAATACTAATAAAAGTAGACATTCGTATTTACATACTCCCTATTTTTTATCGCAGTACGTTAAATATTTTATTCACGTTTCTTGAAACAACATCAATAAAAATAATTTTACGCTGCACTAAATTTTCAAAAATTTATAAGTGAAACCAATTAGGTATCCGATTAAGTATCCTGCTCTTTTATATTTATAGTTACTTGCATATACAGTAAAATCTCGATAACTCGTAATGCCAACGGACTCGTTTATTCTTACGAATTATCAGGATTTTGAATAAACGAAATTAAGTATGTATAGTAAAACCAATGAGGGAGGGATAGAAATAAGAAAAATATGTATAGATATGGTTAGACAGAACGTGATTTATTAGAAAACACATTTTTTTAAATATGTATTACAAGATATACAAACAAGAGGATATATTGTAAGCTAACAAATATGCACATTTAGAGAAATAAATCGCTATTGTTCGGCGAATATTACGAATTACCAAAGGGAGCGTCAGGCTGTTACGAATTATAAGACGTTTACAATAACTTCAATAGAGATACTATTACGAATAACCGAGAGGCCCGAAATGCATTGGTTTTTTCCGATTTATCGGAATTTTTTTAGAGGATAGCCAATATATTACGAATAAACGAGGTTTACAAATTATAGGGCGGCGAAATACCGGGATTGTACTGTAGTACGTAATTTAGTAATGTAAGCACTGCCAGCTGTAATACATACAATATCAAGTTCCCAAGAACAATTTCAATCACCAAATTATTTTATTAAGCAATTCATTTTTAATGATGTACGTAAGTGAAATTTTAAGTATATCACGTCCTGTTTCCTTTCGCGACGCTTTAACGATTTATTGAAGTAAGTGGCGCATGAATCATTCTGGTAGTGTTAAACAATAAAAGTTCACAGAGAGGTGTACGTATGTACCATCACAGACTTTGGTTATGTCCGGTATCTAGCGGTACAGCCTGCGCTTCTGTCACTATTCCATTTAAGATAAAACGAACATGGTGGCAGGAGCGCAGGCTGTACCGCTAGATACCGGACATAACTAAAGTCCGTGGGTGTACCTACATTTGTTTGAGATGATCAGTATATTGATGTTTGTACTCTATAAATAGTCAGTAAATTGTTATCTCCTTTACAGGGATTGCTAGACACTTTTATCTTGATGACTATTTCCAGTACGACTTCATAAAACAATGAAAACTTGAAATTAGTATTACTACGTCTGTTCTGTAAAAATAAGAGGTTTGTGTATTATTACAAATGTCACGACATTTAACGAAAACAATATGTAAATTACTAACACAGATAGAAAACATCTATATTTTCGTATGAGACAGGAGAAGGTTTGGTAGAATGACTATAGTTGTTTAGTTTTTTGGTATACACATGGTAGCTTCTAACAAATGATGTAGTCATATAGGTACTCTTCCATCAGAGAATAAATCGAACTTAAAAAAAAATTATAATGTCATACAAATGAGAACAAATGCTGGAAAGAAAATTGCTATCCTTCCGTTGTGATGATTATATATGTCCTCGTTCTACATAATATACATAGATACTTTAGTTTTAGGCTATATAATTGCTGAGACAATTGCCTCGAGAACCAATATTTTTGAAGTTTCATAAGATGAGAACAAAGTTGCAATTGTAACACATAATTATATCAAGCAAATCATTTATCTAATAAATGGATGGAATAGTTAGTTACGATTATATGTACTTAAATTTTATATCCATTTACATATACATATGTAGTTAACACATTGTATTACCTGTTAAGTTTAATTAACGTATTCAATACGCTACGATAAACTTGTTAAACGCACGCCAGATATTAATTTAACAGCGATAACGCTACATGACTTTACTCACATACATTCGTACGGTCTGTACTATGCAGACAGTATTTATATTCTACACTGATAAATTAACATACTTTTGTCTGCAAAACAACATTAAACTTTTAATGTTAACTTTAGCGCTATATTTATATTTTAGTACATCGTTAGTTGGCAAATTATATTTCATTCACACTTCCTTTTTTATTAGAAAAGTTTTTCTTTATATAATAATAGTTATATATTGTGTGAACACCAGCGAGCGGTCGATACCTAACACAGGTTAGGTATCGACTGTACAATACAATCGTACAGTAGTATACAGGTACCGGCGCGCTCTTATTGTCACGCGACATTGCACGAGACAAGCACGGCAAGTAATTGGGAGATAGGCGCGGACGATGGGCGAGTGTTCCTTTATCATCCACTTCATCATCATATGCATCTTGGACGGATATTTAAGGTTTGCAAGTATGATAAATAATGTGTTATAGTCAGTTATAGTGAATAGATACTGCAGACTGCTTACAGTATAGCGCGACATGAGCGCGGCAGTCACCCAGTAACTTCACGAGCTCGTGCAATATCGGAAATCGGGTGACCATAGAAGCCTGCCGGAACCGGTATAGCGTACACATGTTAGGTATCGAGCGCTCGCAGACGTTCACACGGTATGTAAGTTTAAACTATATATACGTTGTAAGTGTCAATTGTACCAATAAATTTGTGCACTTTTCTGTGAATAACAAAAAAAAACACGTAAACGTACGTAGAAATAGATCGTAAAAGTTATCGTTAAGTTAAGAAAATCGAACAATACTTCAAACTACGGTATGAATCACATTGCACACATGTAAATTTAGTGTTAAGGTAAAAGAAGTTCGTAAGTAGTCGTTTTCTTGTGGAAACTTAATAAGAAAATACTTCTCTCTTAAATTTGTTTTACAGTATGTGTTATAGATACATATGTCAGATGTTGCAGTATTGATATGTCCAATGTATTTTGATATTGGAAGTTGCAACTTCAACTGCACCAATTCCGTAATAATAATAATAATAATGGTAATAGTTTGTACTATTTTAGTTTTTTTGAAGTATTTCAGGAATACTTGAATACTCGAAGTAGTATTCTATAATTGCAAAGAAAAATAAACTATTTATTAGTTTATCAATATAAATACAATAAACTTCTATTTCTTTATGTGACCTTGACAAATAAAATAAACCATTTCCTAGGCATCAGATCAAATATGACAAAGAACAAAATTCAATTTTCTTTTTCCGAATAATAGAAAATATCTTATTACGGTATGGTAGTCAATGTATTACATACACATATCATATTGTCGTGTTGTATTCATGTCTTGTTATAGTATTATCGAAATATTAGTTGTAAATAAAAACTTGAGAGAATTCCTTTTTTACCGTAACGAATTGTGATGAACAGAAAATATTTGTAAGTAATTTTAAAATTAGCGAATTTTGCTTCATCTAATTGAATACATACATATTCCTTAGTATGTCCAATACCCCAACATAATTGACGTTATCCTTGTCATCGTTGTGCTTGTTCGAAAACCATTTGGAAGTTGGTTATATACGCTTTATAACAATTCTAAATCATTTGCTTAGTACTTAATGACGTATAGGCAACCCACATTGCAATCGCTCCAATATATAATACATTTTATAAATCTCCTATTTATGCAACCGAACACACATATACAACAATAGCTCATTATAGAAACAGTATCGTCTAGAAGGTTCGTAACTAATTGTAGTTATTCCTATAAATTTTCCAATTAAACATTCAAAATCTATTTGACATAAATATATACTGTACTTACTAAATATATAAATAATTCGGAAACATCATTAGAAATACATGAATTTTAGTATTCACAAAATAATTCACACATAGCTTACACGTAATAAACATTTTTTCAAATTCATAGATATTTTATTATGTATGTAGGTACCAATATGGACACACATATTTGTTGAAAGAGATATTTACATATTTCTTTAAAGTTTTAATTTCTTTTAGGTTTAAAACTAATTCATTTTTCTTATTTTATTTAATGAATAGAATTTAATTATTTAATTTTGACAGTAGCGCCTTGACGTTTCTACAAATTGGAACAATTGTTTCATGGAATTTTAAAAAACTCTGAAATTAGTAAGCAGCAACGTCATTTATTATCTACATACGTATTGCTTTGAATACATTAATAGCTTTTGCAACGTTGAAAGATAACATAGAATTAATAATGCTATTAATTATAGTACATATATATTAATTATAGTAGGTAGGTAATATACTTTGGAGATGGGAAGAAAATATAAATTTTAATTAATTAATAGGTAGTACAGGATTTTAATCGTCGTTTTAGACAAGATTTGGAAAATTTGGTGGCGTATGATTTTAGAGTTAACTATTGGGCAACAATAGTATGATCAAATACATATATTTAAGGGGTTTAATGGCGCTGTAGTAGTGAAATACGTATACAGTACAAAAATAAAATACACTAAAGCGCAAAAATAAATAAAAAAGTTACTAACTCAATGTGTCGCTCTAACGTAGTCTGTCATATATCTTGACAATTTTGTTTCCTCCCTTCGCCGCATACACTCAGGTCACAGGTCGAGTTAGTTTTTTATTTATATTTATTTACTGTTATAATTTGTTTTATTTAATTTTGTATTGTATGTACCTACATATATGTATAATACTAATGTGATGCCATCAAATATTCATAATATCTATGCTATCTGAGTCTTAATCTTACTCAGATAGCCCATCATAGTATTTGCTGAACGGAGATTCTTTGGGTATCTCGGTATCAATCACGGTGGATTGTCAGTGCCTATTTACTGTCTATATTGAAGTTATTAATTTTGCGTCATTGCTGTCGTTCACACTTGCATAAAACAAATCGCCTACAATATCTGCAATACAAAGCCTCTTCTTTTGATTGATTAGATTTTATTTTCAAATTTATTTATTTTTTACGGATTGAGTCATAGCTTGATCTACATTTGCAACTAAGATAGATAACTATATTTGTTATAGTTTTTACTCCAGTTTTGTATTTATGTATACCGGGTTCTTTTTTTATTTACGCGCCTCCCCTATGTGTAATCATAAAAAGATAATTGCCAATACATTAGCAGCATGGTAGGCAACCAGTTGTATATCAAATTTACGAATAAATGATATGACACGTTGCAAACAGAAAATTATATAAAGAAATTTACTACTAAATTTATTCGTAAATTATTTAGAACCTGTCCTAAATGTATTAGTAAATCTGCGCTATAAAACTGCGCACATTGTTCCATTGATGAAGATATCAACAGATACAAACATAACCTCCAATAACTAATAATGTCGTGGTCAAAGGATCAAGTATTACTATTACAATCAATTACAATGTAATTGTGATTACTGTTAAATTGAAATATTCTCAAAGTCTACTAAATACGTCAAATTTTAGTTTGATTACATCTATATGTAAACACCAACTACTCTTTAATAAGCATGTGCAAGTAAAAATTGTGTAAAAAATTTGGTGTACGTTGCAAACCGAAAATCATAAATTCTTTTGTAAATTTGTTAGAAAATTTATTCGTTCGTAGGCTTTAGATGTAATTCTTAAATCGTTACCATGGAATAAAGAAAACATTTTTATTCACGCATTTTAAATAAGATTGTATTGAAAATTAATAATAATTTATTTAAACGATGAATCAATACAATCATGTTTTAACAGAGGTCATGAAGCTAAATATTCTATGTTATGTAGAGGAACGGCCTGTAGGATCACTCATAAACGTAGCTAATAGGTATTTCGGAATATCATACAGTTCGGTGTATAAAACCCTGAAAGAATTCAAATATAAGCCGTATAAAATACAAAACCATCAAGAGCTTTTCGAGGAAGATAAAATAATGCGAACTAATTTTTGTGAAGTAATGGTCAACACTTTAAATGAAAATGAAGAAATTATAAATAAAATAACATTTACTGATGAAGCTACATTTATTTTAAATGGTGAAGTAAACTCTCAAAACTTCCGATTTGTACCCCACATTCATCCGTTAAAAAATACTAAATTTTGTTTCCATTAATCCATCAGATATTGGTCCCGTACAAATCCTCACGCTCAAAACCTGACCCGAACACAATATCCTCAAAAAGATAATGTCTGGGTTGGAATAATAAGAGATAGACTTGTTGGCCCATTTTTTATTGACGGTAACCTCGCTGTTGAAAAATTTCTCAATCTATTACGAGACCATATGATTCCATCAATTGAGATGCTGAATGTGGATGAACCCTGCTTTGCCCGCCATCAGGATGTTTTTAAATAATTCGTTCCCAAGACGCTGAATTGCCGGAATTGGGCCTGTACCATGGCCTCCAAGATCAGCTGATTTGTCTCCTAGTGATTACTTTCTTTGGGGTTACCTGAAAAGTAAAATTTACAACAATGTTCAAATACGTAACTTGGACGAATTGAAAGGGTGTATACGTACTGCATGTAACGGAATAAACCAGAATTTATTCATAACACCCTGCGTTGCTTTTAAGAACGTCTTGGTTATTGCCTTGAAATACAAGGAAGACACTTCGAAAATTTATTAAGAACTTAAATTCCATCTTGTTCATTGTTATTTTGTTTTAGTTTATTGTTAACGTTTTGCACTTTCTTTATTAAAAACATAACCTATTTTTTCGCGGCGAATTTTCGCGAGTAGCCGTACGTTCCGGTTGTAAAATGAACGTGACTGCTGAGCCCTGCTGAGCGGTTATCCCCACCTCATGTTCTAGTAGTGCCCGATTAGTAGCGCGCCAAAAAGAAGCGGTTATCAGTGCACAATAAATAACCATAACATTAAAATCAGATTGTAATATCTTTTAGCGCTTAAATTCAATAGTTTTCTAATACACGAATTGCATGTATGTCAAAAAAAGTATAGTTGGTAAATCCGTTAAACTAAGACACGCGTGGTTCTCATACGTTCTCATACACGTGAGTGTATGACTGGTTGCCTTCTATTCTGCCAATGCATTGACAATTATGTTTTTAATGTTACACATAGTGGTTATGTGTAACAATAAAAAAAGAACCCGGTATATAAACGAAGGTCAAACGAGTAATCGAAAAAAGTAACAGATGGAAAAAGGTATACTTTATAAACTACTTTCCAAATTTAAATTAACTCGAATATAGAGCGCAACCATTTTTTTGCTTTATCAAAAAACTCTTTTGACGGTTGTTGATGGCAGAACAAGGTGAAGTGCCAGCGTAATATAATCTGTACGATTATCAGTAGTAATATCCCTAGGACAGTGATAATCACGAAATAATTTTATTAGTTTCCGAGAGCACGTTGCTTGGTAACATCCCGACGCCGTAGGCGGAGGGATGTTACCTAAAGAAACGTGCTAGAGGAAAGTAATAAAATTATGAGGATTTATCTCTGTCCGTGGGATATTTGGTCAGAAAATTTTTGGCTTTTTAAATTAACGTTAACATTTATTTATTAAAAGAACAATTATTGAAAGTACAATTTGAGAAACTAAATGAGCTTGCAGAAGTTGCTGAATTTGTTTCCAATTTATCTATATTTTCACCATTTAGTTCTCCAAATCGTGACATTTCAAAAATTAAATTTGAAACTGTCAAAAGTTTTACATAAGCAGTGATATGACATTAAGTCAGGTGACAGCCGGGGTGTTATCGCTAGTGATAACATTCCGGGGTAGTTATCAGTATAATCAAATATTGATTGGATATCCTGATACATGTGACATAAAAGGATTAATTTTGATTGGTCGAAAATTGAATCCAAAAGTTTTCTCAAGGTTGCATTCGCCACAAATTGCCACAACGCGGCGCCACTTGTACTATTTTCTATGCATTAGCATAATATTATTTGGTGGATGAAATTTTACAACCTTACACAACAAAGAGAAACATGCGAGAAAAAGATATCCTCAAAACATGTAGCGTAACCTTGATCGTCTAATCCCATTGAAAAAGGGTAAACGACGATAGTGTGGTATAGCTATTTCGGGATGAGACAATTATTTTTTAATTTACATTTGGCGCGATATTTAAAAATAGTGGAAGAGTGGCATTTTTATAAAAGATTATGTTTGTGGCGTCGGTATGTATTTTTATGTGTGAAAATTACAATATGCTGATATATTATATATGTATTTATGAACAAAAAACTAAAGATTTATATCAAAATAACAGAACACATACGACGATGACATGGTATATTGTATATATATGTATATAGCGTGTCCAGAGAAATAGTTTTATAGCAGCATATTGGTAGAATAAACATATGTATGTAACATACGAATGTTCATTTGAAAATCTCTCACCGTAAATCTTTGAAAATCTAGAAAATTACAAAAAAATTCCTTAAACACCTAAGAAGTATTGTCGAGGAAGACAACTTTTGATGCAAAACCTGGCTCACCTACTTGAAAACCGTACCTCCTGGATCACCCTGGAAGTATACTTCACGTCTCTTCAAAATCTACATTGTGGCGTTTAGTTTTTGAAATTGATTGATTCGACCAAACCCTATTTTAAATTCCCTTCGGCTGATTAAGATGTTTTATTTTTATTTTTAGTTATTTAAAACTTTCTTCAATATTTTTTTGAAGAAAAATCCAGTGTAATAAGTTTGCGAAATGTTGTTCATTGTTCGTTAAACAATGATATAGGCGTTGTTCGAAACTGCAGCGTACGTTTTCAAAAAAAAATTTCTTTGAATTCCACGACAGGTTGCAGTAATCCTGTGACGAAGTTCTTCTAAATTTTCAAGTTGAGGTGAAAATTCAATGGGCTTTAAGTAACCCCATAGCAAAAATATATTCAGGAATACATTGCCTAACCACTGCCGTACTGGAAGAACATAATGAGGAGAAGCTCCATCGTGTTGCAAATGTAATTCATCCTCATCAAGTAGAGATTGCCATATCTATCCAGTTGATTTTCGAGAGAGTCAGTAATCAATGGATGAATAGTATTTTCTACCTATTAAATTTTTCAGGATATTGAATATGTCCTTCTACAAGCAAATGAAGGTTTGAGTTACTTCAATTTCTGAGTAATGTTTATTTACAAATCCATGCAAATAAAAAGCACATTCATCACTGAAACAAATATTTTTTTTCAAATGAAGACGCTGCATATTATTATTATATCTTTATAAATGTTATTTACATGTGCATTCATTTATATATAAATCTTTTGTTTATAAATAAATATATAATGCGTGGCCGTCTTGTAATTTTCTTTTATTGCAGCCCTCGTTTTCTATATATAAATATTTCTAATCGCTTGTTTGTCATTTGTATTGTCCAGAAACTAAAGATATACAATACATATTTGCTTTTGCATGTTGAACACGACACACGATCGTAAAAGGTAAAGCCATAGGCATAGGCTTATCTCTGGGTATAGCACAGTGAGGTGGGAGTGAGAACAAAGTTATTCGGGGTGTTACATTCCTACTTTATATTACAATATAAAATTGCCGCCATTCAATTAGGGTATGTTGTAAATGTACAAATGCTGGAGCGCCATCTCTTCAAAAACTGCTGAACTTGTTGAACAGTAGTTATCCTTTTCTAACACATTAAGTAATAGGAACGTAATCTTTAAATCTAATAATTTATGTTATTACACGTTATTTGACTAAACGCTTTGAGATGAAGGTTTTTACTGGTTTTCCCGATGTGAAGACCCTAATATAAATGCCATTTATTCCTTCAATTTTAAATAAACGATCCTCAAAGTAACAAAATTGTATGGCGCGAAATACAACAAATGTTATAAACATCTAATTATCATATAAAATACGTGTTCACACTCCATATTATATGGTAAACACGTAACATAAATTTTATTTCGATTGAACCACTAACTTGCCTTTTTATTAGCTTTGAAAACTCAAATAATTTTAACCTCATATTCAACCTGATAGTTCCCCCTTAATAAGTGGATTTTTCAACGTCATTTCTTTTTGTTTCGCGGGCGTTTACTACGTGTTCATGTGTATACTGTTCATATCATGGTTGAGGTCATTAACCATGTTATACATAGTGCGTAGAATAATGCAAATAATGTGCTTTAGTAGATTTCTTCTATAATAATTATTCCAGAATCAATATGCAGGCCGTTGATAGATGATTCCATCGTATCAAAATAATAATCTTATCATCAATACCTATTATTAAGTCATTACAATCCTTAGAAACCGGTCAAAATGTTTTAGCAACGGATTACTATTGACAACTCCTATTTTCTGCTATTTCAGCGCTCTCCTCAGCTAAAGTTATGCTTATGCCAGGTGTCAACACATGATACAAAAGTTCGGATAATAAAATTAGTTTCTATTTTAGGTATTTATACATTACGCTGCAGTAATTCTCAACTAGCTAGAGCATATGTGACACTCAATGGTGACACATAAGTAAGTAGGTACCTTATTATTATGCTTAGCATTGCATGACATTGCAAAATGATAAATCTCAGCTTTTAAACACGTGCTGCCTGCAATTTTCAAATACATGTGTACCTACTAATAATTTAAGAAGCTATAACAGTGTTAGAACGAATATACCTACATAAAAATACACGTGCCTCGCTCTGATGCAATATAATCGGCAGCTCCTATTTTTGTTATTCTTAATGTTATTTATAACAAGTATTTATGCAAATAACATAGTTACATAGTAAAATTAGGTATCATATTAGAAAGCGCGTGCAAATTAAAGTCATGCATAGCTAAATATGGACAATAAGTAAGTTTCATATAAACTTTTATCACGTTTCAAGTACCTACACCACACATCTATCGTCAAGTCAAATGATGCAATATTAGTTGAAATACAAATAAGCTTAATTCTTGATTGGCGTGCTAAATATGTACGACATGACATGTAAAAATGAAGAAATGCATGTAGCTAATTTGCGTTAATCGATTGAAATTTTCAATATAGAATTTCCTGTAATTTATGTGGCTAATTTGTGCTTTTTTTGTAATTTAAACTTAAATTTTAATAATTTTATAGTAGCTGTTCAAATCATTAAATAAGATAATGCGAGTATAATTCTTGTAAAAATCCAATCTATTTTGGAAAACAACCGCACGCTATAAAGATACATACATATATTTCCCTAAATTAGTTTTAAAGAATCGACATTGGATATATTTTACACATCTTGGTTACAAAATGTAAAACCTGTATACAAAACAATTATTTCTTGTTATATTGTTGCAGTAATGATGATTGGTATAGGAATATTAAAAACTGAAAAACTACAATGCAGTGCATAACCCGTAGATTTTCCGCAAAAATACCACCTTACGATATATGTAATACTTGGTAATACGTATATTGGCAAAACACAAATTGGAAGCACTTTCTAAAGATGGTGGTAATTCATTTATGTGTATACCTATATATGTACTTACCATGCATATTTACATAAATAGTCAAAAGCTGCTTTAATAAAATTTTCTCCTAGTTCTATCGAAATTTTTCCATTAGTGTCATTTGCTTGGGACTTTCCTGTTTTACAATAGCATTTAATAGTAAAGTAATTTCAGCTTCTCTATTTGATGAAAAAACACTTATAAAACAATCTTTAAGACGTATCAATGTAAAAGTTTTCTTCTTTTATGTCAAAATCTATTATATCTATGTATGTACATATGTATATTAAAAAAATTAAATCACAGAACTTATTTAATTTGCAAATTTATATAAGCTTTTATTGATTTAATTAACTGGAATTATTGGATTGTTGGTTGGAACGTCTCTAACATAGATATCACTTAATAAAGCTTTTACTGTAGGTACTTACTTTCAGTAAAACGATAATTTAACAAGAAACTATACGAGTTATGTGACAACTATTGCTGAAGCCGAAGTATGTGCTTATTATTTATTATCACGAAGTAACTTATACATATCTTATACAGACTATGTAGTTATAAAAAAACACAGAACGCGATTTAAAGGGAAATTTGCTTGTATTGCATTCAAATGAAATATCTGTGATTTTTAAAAAGTAATGTAGTGTTGTTGGATTTTTGGCATCTATATGTGCAGTAGCTTTGAGGATCTGTCGCCTTTTCCATTGGAATATACATACAGACGTGATCCAATTACCGGAAGTAATTTGAATCGAAAGTTGTAGTTTATAATATAGATATAAATTCACTCGAAATTCATATTACAGATAAGAAAGAAAATACGATAAGAAATAAGCATTCATATACTCCAACAATGTTACTAGTAATATCATGAGATGACTACTACTGAGTAATACTAAGTGAGAAACCAACCTGTTCAATTATATTGTCTTTCCAGACTTTTATTTATTTCTAGGATTAGTGCATTCCTTACACACCGTGAGCAAAAAAGAATGAAGGCAAGTTGAACTTCCCGCCGATTTGTAATTTTTTGTTGACCTGTAAATTCATAGGCGTCTCGATAAACACTTCTTAATGGGAACGAAAGTTACTGTAATTACCCTTGGGTAAAGGCAACTTGCCTACAATAAACACATATAATTACAATATATACAATAACATCTAATACCACTTGGCAGTTTGTTTTGAAAAACACAATATGACAGGTGAATATTTACGACAGGTCATCCAAATACGAGCTAACTATAAAATGCTATCAAATCGTTAGGAATTTAGCTGCTGACAGGTCTTTTCGACATTCGTTCATTTGCATTCAGCAAATTGCTGTATGTCAGAAGTAGCAAGCTATACTTGCTCATGCTTCAAGCGTGTAGTAGATTTATCCGCTGAAAGTGATCTATTTGCTGTTTCTAAGTCTGCTACACTTGCTATTTTTGACAAACCTTACCAAAGTTAGCAATTCAAACGAACAGGCCTATTGTAACCAACCCGAAATATCATATTTAAAGGGGGAAATTCAAACTGTCTTCAAACTCAGTGCTTAGTCCGAACACATATCATCAGAACAGAGGATACTTACAGATAAATATCACAGGAAAATGGTGCTTAAAATGATTTTTGTGATCCTGTGAAATGTATATTGCTACAAATTCAGACAGTATTATCATCAAACATCTCTTGCATCTTCATCTATGTCTATCTGTTGCACATAGTATAGACGTTGTATCTCTAGAATAATGAATCCATAACATACAATAAGGTTCCATTAGAAAGACATACATATTTAATACTCGGTTGTTTGTTTGGAAAATTAGTTTTGTTTTTTTTAAGACACTACAGGGTGTTTCCTAAGTAATCTAAAATATTATATGGGGCGCTGCGTCACTCAATTTTAAGACGAAAAGTTCATATAAACATGTGTGATAAGTCTTGTCGTTAATAAGATACAGGGTGTCGAATTGTTTGTAATAAATCAGCTGTGATTGTATTTTCCTGGTGACGCTACTGGTTTTTAGAAGTAATAGGAAAAACATGCTTATTATAAGTGACGTTTGATGTAACGTTGACAACTGTGTCAAACCTAAAAACCAACGTAAACAACGAACAATAAATTTTTAATAATACGATCTTTTTGTGTTAAGTTAACAACGATGCCTGTGTTTACTAATGCTGAAGTGGCCAATATGCACTTCTTGTATAGATTAGCTAATGGTAATGCCTTAGAGGCTAGACGTATGTATGTCCAGCGTTATCCTAATAATCGTTTACCATGTTCAGATACGTTTACTAAGCTACATATTCGTTTACAAGAAACTGGAACTTTTGCCAAATCAAAGAATATTATTGGACGACCCAGAACTGTGAGAACTCCACAATTGGAAAACCAGATTCTTCAAATAATTGATCAACATCCAGAAACGAGTACCAGAATGCTGATGAACTAAATGTTGGTAACAAAACTGTTTGGAATATTTAACTTATTGTATCCATATCACGTTCAACGTGTAGAACATTTGCTACCTACTGACTATCCGCTTCGCATACAGTATTGCCAATGGATTTTAAATAAAATAGCAAACAATCCCAATTTCGCTGCCTATATTCTGTTTACGGATGAAGCCAACTTTTCAAGACATGGCATTATGAATTTTCATAAGGACCACATATGAGCAAATGTAAGTCCACATGCCATAATTGTAAAAAGATTCCAACAAACATTTTCGGTCAATGTTCGGCTTGGCATCATCGCAGATTATTTAATAGGACCATTTTTCTTTCCTGCACGGTTGACCGATGCGACATACCTTCATTTTCTAGAAAATGAACTTCCAGTTCTTTTAGAAGATGTACCTCTTATTATTAGAAGGCGCATGTGGTTCATGCATGACGGAGCTCCTCCACATTTTTCATTGATTGTTCGCGAGTTTTTAAATAACGTTTTTCCAGACCATTTGGATCGGACGAGGATCTCCACACCCGTGGCCCCCTAGATCACCGCAACACAATCCTCTGGATTTTTGTGTGTGGGGATATTTAAAATCGCTCATTTACACAACCCCGATATTAAACGTACAAGATCTTCAAAATCGTATCATTCAAGGCTGTAATCTTATTCGTAACAAACCTGGTATCTTCGAACGTATTCTGCAATCAATTAGACATCGAGCAGATGCTTGCATTTTAGCTGCAGGTGGACATTTTGAACATATGCTCTGAAATATAATATTTTTTCTTTATGTTTAACACATGTTGTTGCTTCTAATAAAATAATAAAACACCCTGTATCTCATTAACGACAAGACTTATCACACATGTTTATATGAACTTTTCGTCTTAAAATTGAGTGACGAAGCGCCCCATATAATATTTTAGATTACTTAGGAAACACCCTGTAGAGATCCATTAAAGGAAAATCGGCAGATTGAAAGATCGTTTATTACGGGTGCAAGTATGTAATTCTCAATTAACAAGGATTCCTGTAGTATCTCGAGCAAAACAAGTATTTCTTCTAAATGTGGATATAAAAAACAACATAATCCTTTAGGTACTTTGCATTTTTTCACTTCCACCTAAAATACAACTTAGATATTTTGGAAGACGTTTTCTGGATGTTAAATGGGTGAAAATGTAGTGACGTCTTTAAAACTATGCACTTGATTTCTGTTTTTAGTCATTTAAAAATTAAGACGTAATATTTATAGACAATATATATATATATATAATATATATATATATTTATAAAATTTCTAATAATAGATATAATTGTTCTTGCCGCAGTAGCATTCCATAAGTATAAACATCTCCAAACTCAACAAAGTTTTATCCGGCGTGACATGCAACACTTCTGCTTCTATAGAGATCATACGCCTCTGGCCACCTCTGGCGTTGCCTGTCCACTGTGTAACTAAATTGCTATCGGTATTCGATATTTTTTTTTAAAATACTCCATTTGCCTCTGTTCATAGATGGAAAAGTTCTATTCTCCTGAAAACATTTGTACCTTTTATGTACATATGTATGTGATGTATGTATATGTATAATAAATTAAAGTAAATTACAAACAGCATTGTTGTTGAGTAGGCAACCTTTTTTGCATTTGTGTAAAAACAATTTCTTATCGGTTCTATAAGCTGCCTAAGTGCCATTTAGCGATTGAATACTCGGATTATATCTCGACAAATTCTATATTCATCAAGGTTATTTTTTGTATTATTCCGGTAATGGTCGCAACCAGAGAGGTGTATCGGTAATACTTTCGTTACGTTCTGATGTAGTTGTGTATACTTCTGTGTTCATGCTGTATCAATTAAGAAACCGTTCCTATAAATGTGTAGTCGGCATGTGAAGTGGTCACAAAAATCTGGCGGGCGCTATAGCAAGCATTTTATACCTCTGCGTAGCACGTGGTTCACGAATTGAATCATGTCTCGCACGTTTCAGGGCAACGAATATGTTCTATTTACCAGTGTAGCTAACGCGTCGTGATAAGGCAGAAAGTGATAGCCGTATTGAAATGGCGTACCCGATTCACATAAAAGTCTCGGAGGAGATATAATTTTTTTTTCGTACGCGCAAATCATATACATATATGATCGGCGGCAATAGGCAGTGTCACTTAAGACAATAATCCACACTTTATTTATTACACTTTATTCATATATTTACATTTTGGCGCGAGCACATTTACTGCCACATACGGTTTCCGGGCAGTTCTTTTTCCTTTATCTAAAAAAAATCGAATCTGTTATAAAGATTTATAATTAAGAAAGATGCATCATTCGTCACAAACGTAACTTCATGATTTTGTGAAATTCAGTTGACCGGTTCCACGCGATCTTTTATTATATATAACCATATTAGACTGAAGACAAAATGAGTCGTTCTCAAGTAAATGGTGATGATAGAAACAAGAACGGTTACATTAATGTTTATGATCAGCCAGGTATACGAGAAGAATTCCAGAATACGAAAAAAGGTACGTTCTTAATCTTTTAAAAATATAACACAGCGCTATTTTGCCTCTGGTTATAATTCTAACAGCTGAACGTTTTAAACACGTGGTTCTTAATAATGCACGTGCATACGTCAGTAATTCTATATCTTAACATAGTTAAAGTACGTTATCATATAAATGGAAATACTCCAGTAGCAAATTGCTATAGAGGTATTGAACTTGTTTTCGTTAATTACTAATACATTATATTTATATACCTACTGTACATACATTATTGGTCAATATAGAGCATTTTGAAGTTAATAGTAAGAATGTTTCCACATAATAATTATTCATTTGCGTTACTTAAGTTTTAGATAGGTATTTCATTATATTGAAAAGTAATAAATACTTCACATTTCACAATAATACTATATCAATAAACGAATCTTTACAATAAAAAAATATGTAATTAATATAAGGACCATATCGTGGAAGTTTATTCAATTATTATTTATATTAAATCATCTTAAAAGTTAATCTGTAGGTAATGAAAATGTTTTAGTACATTAATAATTAATATCTCGGAGAGCCTCTGTTGTCATGGTGTTAAGTATATAAGTCATGTAATTATAATAATATTCGTGAATACGTGATTAAAAGCAGTCGGATATAATAATAATTTAAACTGAGCATATGTACTTGTGGATTAAATTCATTAAAATAACGATTTTGCAACTTTTTATTCACGGAAACTTGGTTTATATTTAGTAATTACGTAGTTTTTACTATCTAATTGAAGATGTATTAAATTGAACTAATTCAATAGATATAATTAATAGAAACCTACTGCTTAGATTTTCAGCTTTAGTACATGTGCATAAGAACTTATTAAATACATACATATGTTATAGTTAACAGTTTTTTTATTGTAAAAAATAAAGCAGTTACGCAAAGAAATGTGTGTCGATAGCAATTTTGTAGCAAATTTCAATGCCCTTCAACCTTCAAAGTATTGGTATCTCTTGTAGCATTCTATCACATTTTGACTACTTATTGCAGTATGGATACATAAACAGTAGGTGGCCAATGAATTGGAAACTCTAGAAAGACTTAATAACTTAATCCAAATAAGACAGAAAAAGTAATTCTATTATTTTTAAGATTTTTTAAAGATAATGTATCCTATTATTATGCTCCAACATTACACTTAATTTATCAATATCTGGGGTTTCCATTCTTGACTTTTAATACTTCTAGTACTCCAGTACTGGCCGACATACTTTCAATACAATTATTAATTGTGTCTTTAATTGCGTTAAGCCATACATCAGCAATTCTTTCTTTGAGAATTGTTAAATTTGGGATGGATGATTGCTTCACAATGGCTTTTAACAGTGCCCAGCAATTGTTGATCAGATTAAGATCTCCCTAATTCTCATACCAAGTAAGAAGAGGAATATTATGTTCTCTGAGGAAGTTACTCAGTGATTTTGCTTTGTGGCAATGCGCACCATCCTGCATATAGGTATATATACAGTCTAATGTTTCAGATATCTTGATGATTTCTTCAATATGGGGACGTAAAATACTATTTAGTGCTCTTTAATACCCATCAAAATTACTCTACTGACGAAAGCTTCTAATTCATTGGCCACGTATTGTATAAATTATTACAAAATTCTGCACTTATACGATGGATTTGCGTGCCTAAGCGAAAATGAAGAGCATCTTATTTCGTTGATAATTAATATAATAATATGCAGTTGTGCTTAGAATTCAGTGCCAACACCAAATATGTAGGTATATTTATAGTTTATTACATAGCGAGAGTTGTAAGTAGCAGTACATGGGAGTAGAAAAATTGCGCGCGAGCCGCGTAGCGGCGAACGCAGTAATTCTACGAGCATGTAATAAGCTTACAACTCTAGTTGTGTACTATACTTTTTCTACGAACGAATTTACCAATTTACATTGTTTGTTGTACGCCAGTCCATTGCTGGTATACCTTTTCATATCTTTCTCTTGATTTTTCTGGTAATAGTTAGTAATACACCACCCAATATTATTCAGTTAGCTGCGAACACTACTGAAAACATATTACCAGAAAAATCAAGAGAAAGATATGAAAAGGTAGGTATACCAGCAATGGACTGGCGTGCAACAAACAACGTAAATTGGTAAATTCGTTCGTAGAAATTTGCTCGTAGAAAAAGTATAGTACACAACTAGAGTTGTAAGCTTATTACATGCTCGTAGAATTACTGCGCTCGCCGCTACGCGGCTCGCGCGCAATTTTTCTACTCGCATGTAATAAGCTACTTACAACTCTCGTTATGTAATTGACTATTATGTACCTACGTGTTGCGTAAATCGAAAATTACTATTGCCTATTTCGTTGCATTATATGTTCTGTAAACTTTTTATGGCTTAATTCTCCCTTATAACGCAAGACAATTATGGAAATGCAAAAGTTGTATATTTTATATTATAGGAATATTATAGGAATTTATATAAAACAGCTTAAGTAGCCAAAATTGCATTTTATACAACCGGTATACTGTACTTACAAAATAAAATAGATAGGTCTACAGAATATTGCTTAATAATTGAAAAGTTCTAATTTTAATCAAGATTATTGAACTAATTGGTATACGGTTGTTACAAGATTAATTGTATACTATTTAGTCCAATGATAATAATCAATATCATAAAATTAATAGCAGGTGAAATTAAGAGTACATTTAAATTGGGTGTGATCCATATTAGAATATAATGGGTATGGTTGTATTGTGTTCCATTTACTTTTATATATATATGTATGTAAATTATTATGTTTATTATTCTTTATTTCTATGAACTTTATCACGTATTTCATCAGATACTAAAGTAATATAAAGCTACCTTCTCTGAAACTATACCTACATTGTATTATGTCCAGCCATTACGCATAATTATTTCATATTTGGTATGATATAATATATTGATCTTTATCAGTACATTGTTTGAACTTTATTCACCATATATTTTATATTTAATAGAAGAATTACGAAATAAAAATTTTACAACTACAAAATTGCACCAAGTGATGTTATCTACTTTACAACATTTATGTTTGGAATTACATACTTTCTGTGTCAAAATCGTGATTTTGTTACATAAAAGAGTTTTACTTTTAAGTTAAAGTTCACCTAGTTCATGTTCATCTTTTATATGTGTATAGTCTTATTCAAAATATTGCTTCCACAATGCTTCCCATTTGAAGGTTGCGGTTGAAGGATGCGATTAAGTTTTATTTAAAACTTGCAATAAATGGTTAATTTAAGCACATTTTAGTTTTACTTTATTTTTATAAATGTAAATGAAGATTAAAATTCTATTATTTATATGAACTGGTACGTAATACACATTTCCATATTATATAGTCTTAGCAAATAATACTTTCGATATTGCTCTAAAATGATGAATAAATAAGGTTCACATGACGAAATCAAGTTATACTAATTTCATTTTGCAAGGACTATAAATTGCTGGCCTATTTCTGAAAGTACCCGTCTAATCAAACGTATCTTCTAATAATAGAATTGTTTGATTGATAGTCTAGCAAGTGGCATCGTCTTGTTGAAGCCACGTGTTATCCATATCGAGAATATCGAGTTTGCGACAAAGAATATCAGTCAATAAAGAACAATGGGAAATGCCGTCCAGAGTAACGAAGTAACCACTAGCGTTAGGGCAAAAATAACAGTATAACTCCCACGTGAAGTTTATATTGCTAGACAGTTATATTAAGAGGATAAAATATTTTCCGGCGTATTTTTAACTACATTTTAGGCAGACACGTCAGATTTGTTTAATCACAAAATTGCCAAACCAAAAATGAGCTTTGTCATTAAAAAAATATTTTTTTATCAAGTTATTTGCTCAACATACTATACAACTAATGGCAGGTAAGAAGAAGTAACCACAAACTAGTGTTCTAAGTGTCTGATGTTTGAAAACGACGAGAAATTAATAAATTTCATAAACACTTACACACAAGTGCTTTCGGTCCTCTTTGTACTAGATTATCTCTATGGCATAAGAATATTGAAATAAATATATTTGGTTTGACATTTTTCATAAGATATCCAATTGTTCATCAACTTAGATGATTGCAACGTTTGAAAATTTTACAAAATTTATTAGTATTCGTTGTTGAACATGGTTTTTTAACATGTTTAATAATTTGCAATCATTGTGGGGCGGTATTACACTAGTGCACGCAGACAAGTAAAGATGTCAAAGTAACACACGCAAAAAGACTCCCATTTAGAAGAAGTAGATATGAATTGTCAATCATAATAGCAGATTTATGTAACTACATGAGTCTATAGTCGAAGTAAGTTATTGTAATTCTGGATGGCCTTTTCTCGTGGAATTTAGATTTGGTGAGATTGCTTCCGTATGCATTACAAAATCATTTATAGTAAAACTAGCGCATTATTAGAAACTACGACACATTTTTTTTGTGGCTGGTAACAGAATGAGTTGTTGATGCTATGTGATCATTGGATAGTATGTTAAACCTCATGATATACATACTATGAATATAAAAGCGTTCATAAGCTGTCATGATGCTGTTTCATGAATGCCCGCATTCATGAAACAGCATACACTCAGCGAAATTTCTAGTTCCACATGAACTATTGAACAGAATATAATGCTTCTTAAAATATCCGGCAAATAATGTAAAGCTTTATTGCAAAGAAAGGTTAACACAAGTGAAAATAACACTGAAAAGATATATTACAAGTTTTACAGAAAGTACTTATTTATAATAATAAGTTACAACAGCGAAACTTCCATAGGTTCACGTACAGAAAAATAGTTACACAAAAAAAAAACATTATAATTTTTGAATTTTTGATAAACTTAGTAATGAGTGTTGGATCCTTTATTCAAAACAATTTCAAAAATCTGGTTCTTCATACTGTCTATTAACTTCGTCAATGTTGAAGCAGGACTCTCATTCCAACATCTCGTTATCGCAGATTTCAGTTCTTTAATGTTTTCGTATTGGTGGTTATTGGCTAGCCAATATTCCGCAAAGATTTTCAATTGGGTTCAAGTCGGGTGAACGAGCAGGCCGTTCCATTAATTTGATTTCTTTTTGTTGAAACCACTCCTTGGATCGTCTGGAAGACTGGATAGCTGCGTTGTCTTGCTGAAATATCCAGTCTTGCAACGGCATTGGTTCACCAAAATCTATTAGAACCGTTTCTAGAAGTTCTATATAACACTCAGAATGCATTCGTGTCGAAATAAAGTATAGGAATTATATTGTTATGGGTAAAAGCCGCCCAAACCATTACATTACCGCCACCAGCATTTCTACTCATGGTAACTTCAGTGCTCCTACGCAAATCCTGCCAATAGTATCTAATGCCATCAGGTTTGTCCAAATTAAATTTCTTTTCGTCGGAAAATATGACGTTCTCTCATTCATTATATCCCAGCTCATATGATTTTGTGCAAATGTCAGCCTTGCTTGTTTGTGAGTCTTCTTTAAGGGTGGTTTTAAGACCTGTTTCTGCCCTCTAAAACGTTTACTACCGGATAAAATTTGTTGTACACGTCTCTTGTTACTAGCAAATTTAAATCACATTTGATTTGTTGTGCGGTTACATTACCAGAAGAGGCTAACCGAAATATCGATGAGTGCCGTCTTCGCATAACTTTTTGATTAGTTCCTTTAGGACGATATGTGCCGTACGAATTACCTAAACTTATAAAATTATTGATGAGGTGATGGCATCGCCCCAATTTCTTGGCTATTGGCCGGTTTGAACACCCCATCTCTTTATAACAATTTATTTTTGCTTTTTCATCCTCGGTTAGCAGTTTACCTCTCGGCATTGTTATTAACTAATATCTATACTACAATATTATATATATTTAGTAAAGAATAAACTTTTTAAAGTGTTCAGAATCGTTTTTGCACTGGCAGGCAATTCCTAACTTCATGCACTGTTTGTCTAGCACTGTGGAACTATACAAATTTCGCTCGTAGTTATACATTTATATCGCAGGTAATTCCCCTATTTATCTAAGAAGTGTAGATATTTACTAGTGCTGCAGATATCCGACAAAATTAAGATCCGAATCCTTGGATCCGGATTCGCTATCCAAAACCTCAGATCCGGATCCACTATCCGAAACCTCGGATCCGGATCCGCTATCCCAAACCTGGATTGAGCAGAAAGGTCCCCACTGCAAACTTTTTTTTGTTTGGAATTAACCGATTTGTGCTTCATAATTGTTACTTCATATTTCTTTTTTATTTAGTAAAACCTTATATTTGTGTTTCTCTTCAGACCAAATACCTTTTGTTCCTGATTTTTCATTTTATTTATTTATTTAACATACCAATAAAGTAGTTATTTTCTTCTTAAAACGTTGTACATAACAATATCTATTAGCTACTTATAATATTAATTAATAATATTGATTTGTTTTATTATTTTACAAAGCAAAATGTTGGAACGTAAAACATTTTTTCTTTACTATTTTTTTAATGTTAGCGAGAACTCGCGAACAAAATAATCTTATTGATACAAATCTCATAAAGAATGCAAATTTGATGACTTTCACTAGCAGATTCGGATGTGGGGTTTCGGATAGCAGATCAGGATCCGAGGTTTCGGATAGCAAATCCGGATCCGAGGTTTCGGATAGGGAATCCGGATAGTGGATCCGGATAGGGGATCCGGATAGGGAATCCGGATAGCACTCAGATCCGGATATCCGGATAGTAAATTATCCGGATCTAAAATTATCCGGATCCGAATAGCAGCTCTAATATTTACAAAATAATATTTCTGCCGTTATTTCTGCCGTTTCATTACGTTCAAAAATAAAATTCTAAGTAATTTCCAACTATTACAGTTGCTAAATATTTATAGGGGAACTACACAATGATATGGAACTATAGAAATTTCGCAGAGTGTATAAAAGTGTACACATGTTAATTTAAATGTAACTTCCGGGAATTAATTATCCTTCTCAATTTACTGCATTGTTCACTTGTATCAAATAGATAGATAATCATATATAGCAGAAACACATACTCTTTCGAACTAGAAATTTTGTGTCCTCTACACGCGATACTAAATTGTGTCAAAAATAAGCAGAGCTAGTTGGGCATACTGACATTGTTAACATATTTGAAAAAGTATCTAGTTTCGCACTTGCCCTACACGAAAATTTGTAATTAGTACTAATTTATTGGTTTTGATATAATTGAAAATTTTATAATTTTATACATAAAATACGAAAATCTTTTAGTTATTTAGAAAAATTACTAGGGACTCTTATTTGTGTGTGTGTGTGTGTGTGTGTCGTGTTAACTAACAATAATCTAAGAATGAGAAAAGTTGTTATAATTTCTACTACATATCAAGTTATACACATAACATAACACAAGAAATAAGTATCATTTTTGTAAGATATGTCATTAGTTTACGCTGCCCCTACAATTGAATATGCTACAATGTTGTCAATTGTCGTTTACAGAATTCTCTAAGACAAGAATAATGACTTTACGTAAGCGATACTCAAAACTTCATAACAATGTTTACAAACAACCGCTTAGTTGTTTAAAAACATAAAATCGAGAAACTTCTGTGAGTAAATAAAGTACGCTCGAAAGATGTTATACAGTCTCGTCATAAAGTTTGGAACCAAGCTTATAACCGCATTATTTTACATTTTTAGGAAAAAACGCTCGGACAGGTAAATTTTCTTTTTTAAAACCCCATCTCTTAATATACAATTTCTCCCACCAACCAACCAACTGACACTGTCCCAGCCGAGTGTAAACACTTCGTATACTCGCCTCAATTATGTCTGTGGATCTTTGTGTAATTTCTACGCGAATTCGTTGTTTTAAATCTTCTAAATTGTTCGGTTTGTTAAAATACACTTTCGATTTCAAATAACCCCACTAAAAAAATCTAAAGTTTTTTCACACTTCTGTCTTGTGTGAGGACTTAAATATTCTTCTTGAACAAAGCGGATAGTAAAAAGCACATGTATTCATGTTACTATGCAAAAAATTCACAAAAACAAAAACACGCACTTTTTTGCAAGATATTTCTTTATGACATTCTTTCTTCTTTTTATACAAATTATGTACAACAATAATATTTTGAACTTGTTTCTATGGCGACAACATTGTTGAATTATCTCCTTCTATTTTTGACGTTAAATTTGTTAGACATTGCGTAAAAATTGTTCATTTTCGCTAATATAAAAAATGGCACATTTATCTGAGCGAGAAAGAATCGAAATTTTAATTATGGTTTAATTATGGGGACAGACAAAGAACACATGCAGAAGCATGCGAATTGTTTAACCATGAACATTATGCAGATATTGGTCGCAGACCAATCCGCATTGGACTCAAGCGTGTCATCCTCAGGGCAGAGGAAAAGTTAACTTATGGGTTGGAATGATTGGACGACACATTTTAGGACCATATTTTTTTGAAGGAAATTTGACTGCTGTGCAATATTTAGAACTGGTTCCAGCGCTCGCTGTTATTTTGCCAAATCACGAGGATGGTGATGTACCCCATCCAAATATTTGGTTTCAACAAGATGGGGCACCTCCCCATTATGGTGTAGAGGTTCGCCACTATCTTGACGAAATATTTCCTAATAAATGGATTGGACGGAGAGGCGCAATAGAATGGCCATCTCGTTCTCCTGACCTGTCTCCGTTAGACTTTTTTTTGTGGGGTTATTTGAAATCGAAAGTGTATTTTAACAAACCGAACAATTTAGTGTTTACACTCGGCTGGGACAGTGTCAGTTCGTTGGTGGGGTCCATTTTGAAAATTTACGTTAACTGTTACAATAAATTTAAGTTCAGATGTATTTTTTTAATTTAATTTTAATTTTGCACAAAAGTAAAATTTTATTTTTTTCTAAATTTATATTATTAAAAAAAAATTGTGATGCAACATACCAATTGTTTTATATCACTATTTGGAGGATATAGAGATCTACCAAAAACGATAAAAAAATAATATGGTTGCCATTTAAAAAAAGGGTTGATAACGTCATCACTCTAAAAACCCATGACGTCATAGAAAAAAATTGTATGTCAAAAGATGGCGTTTTAAAAAAAAAAATTTCCTGTCCAAGCGTTTTTCTTAAAAATGTCAAATAATGCGGTTATAAGCTTGGTTCCAAACTTTATGACCACTGTTGTATAGGTACTACGTGACCATCGAATAATTTGGCATCACCAATTGCTTTTTCCTTTGCTATTTTTAATAAAGCCGTTGACTTTATTTTGAAGATTTTGCATTTATAAATTGTATATGTTCCTATGTATTTTCTACTATAAATATTTACTGTGCAAGGTATGTTCGAATAAAAGATTCGAGACTTGCGGCAGATTTCTGTAGTAAATATGTGATATTTATGAAGATGTTTATGTTCTAGCACTTCTTATCAAAATAATGATAACCGACCTAGCCCATGACGTAATTAACTAGATAAGCGAATGAGCGCTTTTTTCAAACTCGAAACCGTCACAACAATTATATATGTATAACAACTTGTTCTAGCATTTTTCTACTTCTTGGAATAATTAATGTATAATATCAGTATAATTGATGTTTCTCGAGAAAATTTATTATTTATCCGGTTACTTAGAAGCCTACTTTTTAAAATTGCTACGGTGTTTACTATCCATTTTATACTGAAAGATCTCAAGTAGATGTTGAAATTTGTTTCTTTTGCATCAACTAAATATATTTAGTGAATTTAACTTTATTTAAAGAAATCCTCGATATAGCACCTATAGTAGTAATGGCTCCTTTTGACACTCCCCATTACCAACAAGGAAACTGGAAAAGGCTAACTTTTTGTAAGAAACAGCTGTATTTCAAATGGAATTGAATATTGGAAAAGACCGAAAAAGGTTAATACCTAGTTCCTTTAGTTTTGAAAATCAACCTGTTTTGACAAAATACATTACTGAAGTCACTAAACAGAATAAAACTATTGTTAAATAATGGGGAGCAATATATTGTATCTTGTTATGTCCACAATAACATTTACTACCATGATACGAATTCCCTTACTCACTTCACCAAGTTCTTACATATATGTACATACATATGTTCTACTATATTTTTAGGAAAAGATACATCTAAATTATTTCATTTTATTTACAGTATGGTTTGGAACGAGACATTTTGTTACCTTTATGCTGTTCTTGGGTATGGCAAACGCCTACGTCATGCGGACCAATATGTCTGTAGCTATAGTGGCTATGGTTAACCATTCTGCTATACATGGTGATGACGAATTAGTTGATGATGAATGCGATGGAGTATATGGAAATGACAGCAGTAATTCTGCGGTGAGTATTGATATTTATGTATCACCTGTTTCTTTAACGTTTAGATATTTTGATTTTAGTAGTTTAATTTATTTGGATAATTATTTGGTATTATTTAATAGCATCAAAAATTCATTTCCTTTCTAGAGTAGCGATGGTGAATTTGCGTGGGAAACTGATCTGCAAGGATATATTTTAAGTTCATTCTTTTATGGATACGTTATTACACAAATACCTTTCGGCATAATGGCTAAAAGATATGGAAACATTTATTTCTTAGGTGTTGGTATGCTGATAAACTCGCTGTTTGCTTTCCTGGTACCAATTTCTGCCGAATGGGGTGTTGGCTGGCTCATTGCTTGCAGATTTATTCAAGGACTAGGAGAGGTAAGTAGATTTTACAAGAAGTACAAAGTGAGACATAGCATTCTTGTTACGCTTATGTTTTCGTACAATTATACTAGACAGTGTTTCAGTAGCATTAGTAAAATGTGCACGTAGATAACGCTTCTTCTTTTTTACGTATTTGAAAAACAAGAATGCACAAACTTGTCTCACTTATGTACCTTGTATTAGTACTGAAACATACATTTCTGGTTAGGGACCAATTGTACCATGCACGCACGCCTTGCTGGCTAAATGGATTCCCCCAAATGAGAGAAGCCGTATGGGTGCATTCGTTTATGCAGGTATAGAAAAAATTTCGTTCTGTTCTAATGCAAAACGATTTCTCTACTGTTTTACATTCTGTCGATCGTCATCGTATACTGTTTGAAAAGGGTAAATAAAAGCAATTTCATGAGTGTGTGCAGTAACATTTCAATTCTGAGCTGTTGCTCTCATATTTTAAAAGATTTCTCGATTGAATACATTTTCAAATTAGTAATAACTTTCTCTGTTACTGGCGCTTTAAGTCTCCACTATAACATATTTACTGCAAATTATAGATACGCAAATATATACCCAAAAATGTTATCTTTTCAGCAGATGAGAATTGAAACTCAACCAAAAAGATATTATATACGTAATTTGACTTCTAAATCGACCTCTTGTTCATTTCTCGTTCGACAGAAATCCCTTTTTGATTTATCCATTTATGAATTTTCTCGTATCTTACAGTTTCATATTTTATTAGTAATTATCGATCTGCACAAATAGTGACTACATACTTTTTATCTCTTATCAGCGATATTTGTAGAACATGACTCTTCGTTACATTTATCAACAATTGGCATCGATCAATTTTTATCATATTTGTTTGTCAGTTGATTACCTATAATGGAAGTTTCAGAAAACTAAAGGATTTTTTTATATACATAAGTATAGAGCGCAAACAATTACTCAAAATCAATTATATGAAACGGTATTTGGTATAAATGTATTTGCAGTTAGTATTGACCTCGTGGTACTGTGTAAATTAAGAGTGGTACTGTGCGTGTCTGTTTGTGTGTATGTGTGCAATTATGTAGTAATAGTAGTTGTAATTAAACTTTATTAAAACAAAGTTGCCACTAAATGCTTGTAAATTGTTGTTATATGACCTGTGAGTTGTCGCAGTTAGGTAGTTATTATGTGATTTGATATTTTATCAGTTAACAAAAATTTTGATAAATGATAAATGTGTAGCACTTACTAATTACTATTTAAATAACGCGGCTATTGAGCGACATACTGCTTTTGAAAAATTATCATTAACTACCTATGTCGCATTAATACATAATGGGATAACAATTTAAATATATGAAAATAAAGTATTGCGCAATATCTCTGGTTATTGTATTTACTTTAAACATTAATTCATCAAAACATATTACAAAATAACTGTGTTAATAATTTTTACAAATATTATATGTGCTCTTTTATTAATAATAATAAATTCACGTTATTGTGCATACCTGTGTTAGATAAATTGATACATGTATGTTTTTTTCGCGTCAGCATAATTTAAGCTAGTCCACAATACATTTTTGACTTAATGAGTGTTTTGTGGTGCAGAAAGCAAATATCCTGTTGATTATTGTGTATTAGATGTTAGCACACATTATGCATTTTCTTAAAGTAAATAATATTTTTATTGAATACTCCCACTGAAAAACATCTAGGTAGGTACTCACCATAATGGTATTATATAATGTTGAGGACACAAATGAATGAGAAGCAATATACATACATATGTATGTTTAGGTATATTTCGATGCAATGTGATTGCTGTGATATGTTTAATTTTTTGGTTTTGAATGAAAGCGGTGCATACATATATGTATGTTACATATCTCAACGTGAATATGTTTCCATGTGTGTATTCATATGTAAGCTAAGCACATTTTATATTTCAAATAGAAAATTTCTTCTGTTAAATTTCATGCTCAAGCATGCTCTCAAGAATACTACTCGTACTACTACTTTACTTACAAAAATATATTGTTAATCATTCTTAAAGTAAGCAACAACTGCCTCAACTGTATTCAACACTTATAGTCCTAAATTTAGGAAACCGTTTTGATGATGTAATTACTGTTTATTGTTATAATAATAATATGTTATAATAATAAGCTTTAATAATTGGGAACAAATTTGGTAGCGCATCAACATATAATTTGTGAATGATACGAATGAATTATCTAGAACTGTTATCAACTCAATGCCCTTAAACTATGCTCATGTTTTAAAATTCCAAAGACTTGTTTATCACGCGTCTTAAATATTACATCCGCAAAAGCTATGTATGTACATATACATACATATTTATTGTATATTCACGTTTCATTCTGGTTAATACAAATATAAGTCACTTTTTACGTTTTCTCTGTATTATAAGTTGTACAAAAGGCGTCCTACAAATTGAAACACTTGGCATAAAATCGCTACTGTTATCTAAATTAAAAGACATTCTGACCGAGAAACTCAAAATAGCAACTACGAAGCGCGCATGTAGGTATGGCAAGTATATAAAGAGCGGCGATTACTTCTGTAAAGTGACATAGACATTGCTGCGCTATGCTATTGTTGGTAGTAAGTAATAAAATTGACGACTATTTAACTTCAAGGTTATGCACAATTGCAAGAAATTATGTAGTACTTGCGCAATTGAGCTTCTAGATTGGATTTGCCGACATATGGACATCATGACTTTGCAGATTGTTTATGGCGCGGCGGTCTTATTTCAAGTTGCGATATTAGACCACACAATTTTTAATCATATATTTTTATTAAAGTATTTTTTGTGCTATAGCCTACAAATTCATTTTATTACGTAATGATACATACGATGATAGATACAAGTGCAGAAAAATGCATGAAAAATACTTTTTTTAGACTTAATATCGTCGTCTAATATGATATAACATGATAGCAATATAGTAATAGTTGAGAGAGATGCTACTTCATATATTGCTATATATGTACTATTAGCGTTAGTTAATAAACAATCCCAAAGAAAAACTTATAGGTACATTGCAAAACATATACTTCAATTTCTCGGCAGCGTTTGTGTTATACGTAGAAGACATGTATAATAAGTATAGGCTAAATTCATTATGTGAAACACCACTCATATTTTATATTGTCATGCAATTTAGTAATCTATTATGTAGTTTTGTAACACAGTTTAGTCAAAATTTGTAAATTCCACAAAATCATGTCGCATGTAGTACGACCAAAAATACTTACGTTTTGCAACAATGAAATACCGTTTTAAAAATAAATTTAGTTTAAACTGGTTTGTGCTAACCATGCATTAACATTGAGTTCGCAGTACGATTCTTTTTTTTTCAAAATGTGAATTACGAAAGCTTCACAAATATGCCAATTATTTGCCTAATTATTATTCTACGACTAAAACAAGAATAATAACTGCACAATCAGGTGTAAATATGTGGATATTTTAAGATATAAAGACAGCAACTATTAGTTTTATATGAAGTTCTGTTACACATTATGTAGGATTAATAATTAATACATGTATTAATTGACTTAATGGGAAGAAAATATTTGAAAGCAAAATAGCTGCTACAGCAGAATTTCATATTTTTAAAAGGCCAGGACACACAGGTTGCAAAAATAGATGAGACATACTTCTAGATAATGTCACATCAAGACAGTAAATATTATAAATGCTAGCAACTTTATACTGCTTTTCGCTTATTTGACATTTGTTATGTAAACTTTAATTTACAATATCAACGGCTACACCTCCATCGTTAATTTATGCACACGGTTTCTTACATGTACGTAATTTTGAAATGATTCGGTAACATATACTACAGTTATTGAAGAGAATCTACGCGTGAGTGTTTTATTTTTCGAGGAATAAAAACTAAAGTATCTACTTTTCAAAGATTTTGAGACTTCAAATATTTTTAATTAAAATTAATGTTTCTTTTAGGAGCTCAATTTGGAACTGTAATCTCTATGCCACTAAGTGGTCTTTTATCAGCATCATCGGTTGGTTGGCCGTCGATATTTTACGTCTTTGGTGGTGTAGGAACCCTTTGGTGTATCGCATTCTTGGTCTTTATTTACGAAGATCCAGAAACAAATAAGAAAATGAATGGAGAAGAAAGAAAATATATCTTGAATGCTCTGTGGGGTGCAGAAGCCAGTCAAGCTGTAAGTTATTCTGTTACGACTACATGAGTGCTAAAAGTATTCAAATATTGAACATTATTATGTAATATACAGTAGGTGGCCAATGAATTAGAAACTTTCGTCAGTACTTGACTTAACTTTAGTGAGTACTTAAGAGTACTAGATGGAATTTTATGTCCCCATATTGAAGATATCAGTACACCAGACTTTATATATACCTATATGCAGGACGGTGCGCATTGCTACAAAGCAAAATCACTGAGTAACTTCCTCAGAGAACATAATATTCTTCTTCTTCCTTGGTGTTGGAATTCGGGAGATTTTAATCTGATCGAGAATTGTTGGGCACTGCACACAAGCCAATATGAAGCAATCAAACATCCCAAATTTCGTAATTCTCAAAGAAAGAATTGCGGATGTACGACTTAATGATCCGCAAGTAAAGACACAATTAATAGTTGTATTGAAAGTATGCCTCTGCGAGCACTAGAGTACTAGGAGTATTAAAAGTCAACCCCAGATATTCATAAATTTAGTGTAATGTGGGAGCATAAAAATAGTGTACATTAGCTTAATAAAATCTTGAAAATAATAGAATTACTTTTTCTGTCTTACTTGGGTTAAATTATATGTCTTTCTAGAGTTTCTAATTCATTGGCCACCTACTATATATGAATTACAGTCTAATAATTGATAATAAATAGCAGGACGGTATTTACATTGATCTAATTTCTGCTTGTTATTAGAAGTAATGCAATAAGAGTGACGGTTACTTTATCTTAGGAGAGAATTTGTATACTAAAGTACCATTGTTTGCAGTAAATATTATCTAGGCTAGAAAATATTCCGTTGTTTGCAAATGTTATTTGCAATGCATTTGAAATCTCATTCTGCATACTGTTTTATTGATAAATGTAGTTATGAATGTTTTTTATGAGTTGTGTAAATAACATATGTAGGTTGCTTAATTATAACTATTGTTTTTCTATTATGTAGAGAAAACCACCAATCCCTTGGAAATCTATTGTTAGTTCTATGGCATTTTGGGCTATTCTGGTAGCCCACATGGGTCAAAATTACGGCTACGAAACCCTCATGACAGAATTACCCACCTACATGAAACAAGTCCTGAAGTTTAATATTAAAAGTGTAAGTTGTTTTAAAGACATAACTATCGTTGAAAATAATAATTGCATTTGATATTACAGAATGGTACATTATCTGCTCTTCCTTACTTAGCGATGTGGTTGTTTTCTATGTTCATCAGTCATGTAGCTGATTGGATGTTGATTAGTGGCTATTTTACGCATACGGCTGTAAGGAAAATACTTAACGGAATTGGTAAGTTTTCTAATTTTAAATTGCGTCGTATGACTGCAATTCGATATAATTTTAGGTCAATATGGTCCTGCTATTGCGCTTACCGTGGCTTCCTTTACTGGCTGCAATCGTTGGTTAACAGTCGCTCTTCTAACGATTGGTGTAGGCCTCAATGGTGGTATCTACTCTGGTTTCAAAATAAATCACCTCGATATTTCTCCTAGATTTGCTGGTATTTTGATGTCATTCACAAACTGTTTAGCTAACTTGGCAGGTTTACTGGCGCCTATTTATGCCGGTAATATTATTAAGGGCGAGGTAAGTTGTCTTGGAATGTTTTAATAAGTATTTATACGCATAGTATATTATACCAAGTAAAATAAGCTCTAGTAAAATCTGATATTTGATGTTATTAGTATTATTTTTAATAGGTAGTTTTAAAGCGTAACTGTAACAACAAAAATAGTATAATTGACACCTTCGTGTATATTTAGGATTTTAAAATATAGTGGTCTGCACAAGTTGGCAGTTACTGCCAAATTATTTTAGTAGTAAAAAAACCGAAAATGGCTAAATTTATTTTCTCTTGGCGCGTGCGTGCTTTTGACAATGATGTATCTAACTGCTAGCTGCTAGCTCGTAGACATCCTTGCTAAACGAACAAATTTATTATATAAGTTTGTTACTGTCAGGAGAAATAAATAAAATACATGCACTGAATTTAGTCTGCGAAAAAGTTTTGTTTTGTGCCAGTATTTTGTTGCAAAAAACTAAACTATTTTTGTTTCTCTTTCCCGTAACCGTGTATCGTTCTTCTTAAAATGGCGACCAAAATGTCAGTTTTAATGTATTCACGGTAAAGTTTAAGTTTTAGGTATTTTATAATACGAACCGGGTAATATCAATTTTTTCTTTGAATATTTCTCAATTTCAATTTAGTTTAGCTTAGTAGAAGTTTTAATATAGACTATAATATTTCAACTACCTGCATTAATTCTGTTATACTGTTAGTTTTTACTTACATTTATGTATACGTAGTACCTATTGATAAACTCACCTTAGCTGTTCTAGTTCTAGTATTTGCTATTTTATTCGCGTTTTAACTAAAACAAAACAAATAATAAGATAGTATATGTTGTAAGTCACAGTAGGAGTAAATATTTAAGGATAGAAGAGGATAGTGAAGCTAATTGTGTTGAAAATTTACATTTAAATTCTCTGGTTTTACCCCTTACATTTTTACTTCTAGCCTACTCAAGCAAAGTGGAGAATTGTCTTCGTTACAGCTGCGGCAGTTTATGCAGCCTGCTGTACCTTCTTCGTAATATTTGCTTCTGGTAATCGCCAACCATGGGATAATCCTGACGATGATGTAAAGGACAAAGATGCCGAAAAATCTGAAAATACACAAATGCAAGTTACGAGTACATGAAGATTTCACATGTAAAGCCGACATGACTTAAAATAAAGTGCATATTTTTTAAACTTTTATATAGACACATATTCGACAGTGTTTTCTCTTTACGTTTTATACTTCTGATGAAGTTTCTAACATGAAATTTTAACTGTGTGGCATATATAATTCTATTCTTTATACGATATTAATTTTTATTTATTATTCAGTTGATTACTAGTTTTATGTAAGATATAGCAAAACTCAGTTAGTGCCTTACTAAGAAAAAAATGTATTGATAATAAAATATGTTTTTATAAAAAAATGTGTGTATTAAAATGATTCGTTTCTCTAAGAAAAGAATGTGTACAATAACTGTGATTAGCTCTTTTGTCACAACACAATCAGTACAGGATCCTGATAAAACTACAAATTTTAATTTTATAGACTAATGCAACATACAAAATTCCTGAAATAAATATCTGTGATACTGAAGCATTTGTTTTATTTTCATTATTTAGTGGTCAGGTAACACAACCAATTCAGTTTTACATGTCGACTTCTTAATTTCAATGTTTAAATTAATCAAATGGTCCTTTAGAATAAAAATTTACTGTACTTTACAATTCTAAGATAAAAGCTTGCTACTACTAAGAAGGAATATGGCGCAGATTTATAGTAGTGTAGGATAGTAGTCTTCGGATAAATTCAAATATAACGATTCTAGAGCATGACGTTGTAGTAGTTCCTCTTAACAGGTACCAATATGAGGATACACTCCATCCAGTTTCAAAGATAAATGCGATACCATCTAGTATCAAAACATGCCGAGTATAATGTTTTCAACAATTGAGTATCTTGAAAATATTTGGATGCACGCATAATGAATCGTCAAGATTTGCTTACACATGTATATACTGAGTCAATATAATCTGCAATCAAAAATAACACTCAAGTCTTTAATAAGCAACGAGTATGTAATTATTAACTCAACACGTTGTTTCAAGTGGACGGCTTTCGCGAGGGTAGGACATCATCGCACATTTCGAAGCATTTAGAATTAACTTATTATCCTGGCACCACACAACTATTTGATCGAGATTTTCAGGAAGGTCTTTATATCTTCAGCATATGCAAGGATGGGACAATCCAAACCGAAAAAAAGATCGTTGAGAAATACTGTAAACAACAAGGGACCTAAATTTGAACCTTGCGGTACACCCGTAGTAGCGACATATTCGTCAGAGCAATATTCGTTATAAGTTATAAGACACGTAGAAAATTCTATCTTTGCAGATAGGATTGGAGTAATTTTAGTGCAGATGGAGAAAGGCCAAGTGATTCTAGCTTTTGTAAGAGAATGTGATTTACGGTGTCGAACGCACGAGAAAAGTCAGTGTATATCACATCAACCTCTCCGCTTCGATCTAAAATTTTGCAAACGAATTGTGAAAGGCAACACAAGACAGTGGAGCGTCGAGCAATAAATTCATGTTGGGCAGCAGAAATGAAGAAGATTACATGACTGTATATTTGTTTGTGTAGCACTAGATAGGATAGGTCTATAATTAGATATAGAAGAAGTGTCGCCTTTCTTATGAATCGGACAAATTCTAGAACGCTTCCCGCGGCGCGGAAAGATACCCATATATATTTATAAATTATTGATGATTGTAGTTAAAGGACTTGTGTTTGTCACTCAAAAATTTCCATAACTTACTTGATGAATATGCCAAACATAACTTTATTATAAAAAATAAATGTAACATATGAAAGTATTGTTACGAATGGCGCCATCTAGCGACAAAGCCGTTTAAAATGGATTATGCAGTGCACTGTAATTGTGATATATGGATGGTTCGCGTGTTTTCTGGAGACATTCTAGAGAGGGCGTTCTAGAAGAGTCTAGTATAGTGTAGAGAATTCTACAAGTTATATTTT
This sequence comes from Popillia japonica, assembly GCA_004785975.1. Taxonomy (NCBI): domain Eukaryota; kingdom Metazoa; phylum Arthropoda; class Insecta; order Coleoptera; family Scarabaeidae; genus Popillia; species Popillia japonica. The sequence goes on from SMLS01072276.1 coordinate 75,274, forward strand.
ATGTATATAAGGGGGATAATCTCGTATGCGGGACAGTCTTGAACTAGCGCGTAATTAGAACGGACGCTGTGAAAATAAATACGAAACGTGCATATAAATTTGTGTTAGTTAAAATAAATAGTTTAAGTTAGTGTTCTTCGTTACCAAGTAATTATTAAGTGTTAAATTAGTTTAAATAAATATTTCTGTGAAAATATTATCGCCTGAAGATTATTTAAAAAGCCTAAAACGTAACAATTGGTGTCAGGTGTGGGGTTTGGCGATAATTTTTCGTAATAAAGTAAATAAAAATGGCAATGAGACTGAAAGATCTAAAAGTCGTAGATCTCAAGAGAGAACTTGAGGAAAGAGACGAAGATACTAATGGAAAGAAAAAAGATCTTTTAGAACGGCTTCGAAAAGTGATGGAAGCCAACGGTGAGGATCCAGACAACCACGTTTTCGAGGTGGATGGTGGTATTACCGAACTAAAGGGAATGTTAGAAGAAAATTCTAGAACAATGGAAGAAAATTCTAGAAGCCTTGAAAATAAATTTGAGGAAAATTCTAGAAGCCTTGAAAATAAACTAGAAGAAAATTCTAGAAGCCTTGAAAATAAACTAGAAGAAAATTCTAGAAGCCTGCAGACATTAGAAGAAAATTCAAGAAGCCTAGAACAGAGGTTAGAAGAAAATTCTAGAACAATAGAAGAAAATTCTACAAGCCTAGAGAAGAGGTTGAAAGAAAATTGTAGAACAATCGAAGAAAATTCTAGAAGTCTAGAAAAGAAATTAGAAGAAAATTCCAGAAGTCTGCAGACGTTAGAAGAAAATTCTAGATGCCTAGAAAAGAGGCTAGAAGAAAATTCTGCAAACCTAGAACAGAGGTTAGAAGAAACTTCTCGAACAATGGAAGAAAAACTGTCGGAAAACTCGTTGACAATTTCTAGAAGCTTAGAGCAGAGGGTTGAAGAAAGTTCTAGAATTTTAGAAGAGAAGTTATCAGAGACAATGGAAAATTCCAGAACAGAGCTGGAAGAGCGTATCCAGCGTATGGAAATAAAATTACGGCAAGAGAATTTGGGGGACATTGGCAACTTGTCCCAGCCGCAAGCACAAGAAGAAATTAAACAAGAAGTAATCCAAGCGACCCCACTAGTTCATGGACAAAGTAAATTACCAACTTTCGACGGAAAAACACCGCTAGTAGAACATATGACGCTTTTTGAAACAGCTGCCATGATAAATTGCTGGAATGAAACCACCAAAGCAGGTAACTTATCACTGACGCTACGTGGTGATGCTTTGGGGGTACTTCAAGCGATACCTCTAGTGGAGCGACAGAACTACGGAGAACTTGTGAAACAGTTAGAAATGCGTTTCGGCCGCAACTACATGGAACAAGTATACCGATCGCAATTGAAAAATCGCTTACAAAAGTCCACCGAAAGTTTACAAGAACATCAAGCAGAGGTATTCCGCTTAACCAGATGTGCGTATCCCACAGTTCCTGACGAAGTCAGAGAAAGTTTGGCCATCGACAAATTCCTCGATGGGCTCCGAGATATCGAAACACAGCAAGCGGTGAAGTTGGCACGCCCAAGAACATTGAAGGAAGCTTTGTCGCAAGCCCTTGAGTTCGAAGCGGTCAAGCAATCCATACGAAGCCAGGCCCGAGTACGAACAGTAGAGAACTGCGCGGAGGGGAAACAGACAGATCCCGTTGAGGAGTTTGTCGGAAAAGTGCTTGAAGCGATGAAATCAAGAACTAGTTGCTGGAATTGCGGAAAAGTTGGACATTTGAAAAACAATTGTCCTCAGCTACGAAAGACATCTAGGCAGGCGGAAAACTAAAAAGGGTTGAAATTAGAAGAAAATTCCAGAAGTCTGCAGACGTTAGAAGAAAATT
>SMLS01072277.1:0-11820 GCA_004785975.1 Popillia japonica
GAAATACAAAAAGCTGTTTTGAATGTGGTAGAAGAGAACCCCGATGTCAACACGAGGCGTATTGCTACCCAATTTCAAATTGCGCATACATCTACGTAAAGATCTTTGACAGAAAATGATTTAGTTATTTCATCTTCAACCTGTTCAAAATCTTCAGACTGGTGATCGTGCCTAAGATTGCAATTTTGTAATTGGTTATGTGAAAATGGGAGACTGCATAAGTACTTTTTGTCTAGCGAGGAAGTGCAGTTTACTGGCGATTGAGTTAACTACCACAATAAATATCGATGGTCAAACGCAAATTCGGATGCCACTTACGAGCGAAAGTTCGAGATTCGATTTAGTGTAAACGTGTGGTGTGGTATGTTAGACGATTGATTATTTGATTTATTATTTACATGAATTATTTCTGTAACAGTACAGAATCGGAGTTAAACCTATGGGTTTATTTGAATTATATTGACCGTTTGAATACGTCCTCGAAGTATTTCCCTTTCCTCTTGAAACGCCCTGTATACATAAATTGCCCGTTTTCCACATATTAGCAATTACATCATATTAGACTTTTCATTTTTGTATACACATGGGGAAATGATGTTTGAAAACATAAATTTTTAATTTAATTTACTTATTGTCTTTGGTTCATAATGATGACCCATCGTCGAAACACCTACCCTGAATTAAGGTTTGTGGTATTTTGGATTAACGAAATTTATCTGTATTACGCAAATTCAGTTTTGAAATCACAGACGTATGACAGATATACGACCGCATTTGGTTTGTTATTGAAACTAAACCAAAAAATAAGTATTTGTAATTCTTTCATTTTGCTTTAATGAATAACGTATAAAACAATCGTCTGACATAAGTATATACATATTTAAAGCACAACGAAATCATTTACTTAGTATTACGATCGTTCAGAAGTTGAACAATTACATATTCACAAGTATTTACAATTAATTCATAACCAAATTATGCTATGTCGTAAATGATTTATGAAAGGTCATCTGGATAGGCTAATATCGGCATCTAAAGAAAACAACCGAAACAAAGTGTATGCAAGAAACGAGGATTTTGAGTGCGTGGCACTGTACAGAATGAACCACTAAGCAAGATGAGCAGCTGTATCTCACAAAGTATTTGTCTTAAGGTGTGCAACAAATATATTTCAGTACATTACTCGTACTACAGTGTTGTGAATAATTATAAGTTATTAGGTATATTTTCGTCCTATCATAGCAAAAGTAAACTTAAAAAGAAATACTTATGGATAGATATTTGTAGATTCGTTTCAAAGAATTATCTGTATGCAAGTATACATGTTAACTGCAATAAAAAATACACAAGACACTGTCTAGGCAAATTTCTTGGAATGGCTTGTGAAAAAGTACAAGTTGTAGTTTGTTTCCTTCATTGTATTATTTTAAGAATATATTTTGTTACTATTGAGTACTATCTAAATTTACACAAGAATAACAAATAACGTATAATTATTAACAGCACTGCACTTTAGTGGTGCTTAAGAACGTATTAATACAATAGCAATAATAACGCTTGTATATTTCAACAAGCTAACTATTTTAAACTAATGGATACTCTATATCGTGTATCCAGATTTATTGTCAACATGGGAATCTCGTTATTACGAGCGATAAAGATTTGGTTATATAAAATGAAATTCTCCTGAGGTAAAATGGTATTGAATCCCATAAGAAAAGTTTGTATATTTAACGTTGTCAACCAACATACAACTGTCAACTTAATTTTCTCTTATAGGGCTCATAATTCGCTGACACATTTAAAAAGAGATTTTTTTCTCTTTCCAACAATTTTTAATTTGACATCTAATTTGAAAACTAGCGACGAAAAAACAAAGTTTTATTTTTGCACTAACAAGGAAACCTCGGAAACTGTAAATCGCAGATTTTGATGAAACTTTGTCAGGTAGTTGTTTGTTTTTTTCTGAATATGTTTTACAATGCAGCCACATAACAGTATACAGAGTATCTCCTTAGAAAGAGGAAATATGCTAAAATTTATATTTTTGTAGACACCCTGTATAACTTTTAAAATTAACCTTGTATAGATTATTTGATCACAGAAAAGGCCATTAGAACCGATTTCTAAAATTCGAGAAAATAAGCACAGCATACGTCATTTCGCGTTTATTGGAACAGCCTGTATATAAATATTTATACCAATTGAAAGGGCTGACTAAACGGCACAAGTCCGCTATTGAAACTATTTTTCTATCTCTTACTGTTTAAAAGTTATACAGAAAAATTTGGGCCAAATTGCCAGGGCAAATTACATCCCCTAAAGTTGAATTTTCGCAGCAACGGAAAGTGTTTTTGAGTAACACTCCATGGAGTCTACTAACGGACAAAGTTTCATCAAAATCTGCGATTTACAGTTCGCGAGGTTCCTTTGTAAGAGCTGCTTACCAATGGCGGTTCAGACGGGCCACTAACGTCCGAGCAGAAAAAAATTATGCGAAAATTGGGTGTTAAACTGGATTTTAGTTAAAATTTTTGATTTTTACAGAGCAATTACGCCTTCTAGCAATATAATTTAAAGTATGATAATTGTCATGGCTACTTTTACTAGCAATACTTTGTCCCACACATCATTTCTCAGATAATGCCGCTTATCTTCCTTAGTAGCTCGCCCTGTACGGATGTATTAACTAGAAAAATAGTTTCTCTTTCAAATTTATATACAATGTTTAGTACTACTTTATACATACGCATTTCTGTCAATAACACTTGAATTTATAGAAAATATGCATACTTTAAATTAATCGAGAAAATTATAGTTATAGAAAAGACATTGTATTTCGCATATACTCTTATTACAAATATGTACAAAATTTGATTACTACTATTTGTTAAACATGACCACATTTTTACGTAAATAAATAGTACAATTTTGTAATAAATCTGGTTTAAATTTGTTAAAACGCTTACTCTAAAGTTGCTAAATTAGCAAATAGTAATACTCTGTATTAGGCATTACAACTTGTAGCAACCCAGAATTTTTTCCGTGTAAAGGTAGTTTACCGCACTGTGTTTGGTTACATAGTCTTAAAGAAATTAAATTTCCTTTTTATCTTTGTTAAATAAGACGTAAATATATTTGATTAATAAATAAATGTTCAAAAAGGCAATGTAACTAACGTTAAAGATACTCAATTTTCTAGACTTCGAATGAAACATCAATTTTTTACTACATTTAAAAACCGAAACCATAGTATAAAAACACAAGTCCCATAAGACATTTTGCACTCCAAACATCCAAAATTAAACTTGTGTATAAAAAGCATGTACCTTATGAAAGACGTATTTTAATGTACTATAATTATTATTAGTTTTATTTTAAATATACATTCGACAATGTCGTAAAAATTGCGTACTCAGTTGGCAAAATTTCGTTTACTTATTTTACTTTTTAAATGCATAACACTACGACATGCGTATAATATTTTTTCAGATAAAGACCCCAACTAATTGGAAATAAGTAGTTTTATTTTCTACTCTACGTTAAACCTGCCGTCCAATCACAATTGATGTTTCATATTTCTTAGATATTGTATGTAGAACTACTACTTCTTGACTTTTCTCTCTCTGGAGCGTGCTTCAACCAAACCTTTATTGCGTCTTCTACTTCCTTGTCAGTTGCTGTTATATCTCCTAATTTAACTGCTTCTAAAACAATATAATACAATAAAATCGAATGTTATCAACGTAAAATGTTCCATGCAACAATAAAATATACAATACAAAACAATGGTTCAATTTGCGTAAATTCATTGTTAACATTGTGGCTTCGTAACAATGATACTTTGCTTAAAAACATAAAACAGTGGGGAAGTGTTGTCTTTTACTCGGGCTGATGCTTTATTTTAAAGTAATAAGTTCTACAAAAAAGCAATTCCACCATAACAATAGCTATGTTATTAATTTTGTTTCGCTTTTTATTGGGCGAGTTAAGCAAATTACTATTTTAGTGGCCATATTAATGTTCATTCTTAATTAAGTATACTGCAACAATAATTCAAGAAATACAGACTGCATTCATATGCGCTGATAGGTAACTCAACAACGAAATGTATACGCCTTCTAACTAGAGATTGTATTAAAGGCTTACGAATGTCTAAATCTAGTCAGATTGCAAAATGCACACTTAATTTGTTATTGTTATTTATGTTCATTCGGTCCAGTCCTGGCAAGTAATAAACAGTGCACAGGAATCAGCTTCGTAGCTAAACCCAATTTTTTTGGGAAATTAGGAGATATTTGATTTATAAGTATACGTTAAAATTATACTGTCAACGGGAACAGCGGGGTTGTCCGACACGGATCTTGGGTCTCAACTATATTATAGAGGGACCCCGCCTGAGTACCCAAGTACGAACTTTTATCGTAAAGCGCAGTAGTTTTTGAGGAAAATCAACGTTGTTGTGCGGCTTCCTTTTTTTCGTCAATGATGGTCTCCGTCTAAGCAAGCGTGCTTAGACGTAGCTCTGTTGACTGGATCTACGCCGGTGGCTCGTGCTCGATTCCTGCCGATGGATTTCTTTTTCAATCTTATTGCGCACAATATTAAGAATTAGTATATGTATGTATTTTTATGACCTTTTTTAACTTATCTTATTATATATAAGTTATATAAGTGTTATAATAAGATAAATATTAAGAATTATATTTGATGCAAATTACAGTAGACACGGGATAGTGTGAACAGCGGATAACGGAAACTCGGCATAATGTGAACAACAAAATATTTATGCAAGGCCACCGTATACTGTGAACAAACTGTAAACTGCACCTTCGTTTATAGAATTTTACGAATTTTATTAACTCATCCCAAAAAGGATGAATTGAAAAGTGAGTATGCACAAATTCTTACAATGCACCTCCCCCATAATGTCGCACGATTTATACAATCGATGGACAAAACGTTATTAGATTAACGAAACTACACTAAAGCAACCGTCTTCTATCTACTATAATACACAACGACACTAATATTTCCCATGCTTTGAAAAAGTTGATCAAAGACGCACTAATGAACTTAATGGTAGCTTGGAACCATATTAATCCTGAAATTATCACAAAATGTAAAATGTGTCACTTGCCATTCTACAACGCCAGTGGATTAATGAGAACCCAGTGTCCAAATCGCTTGAATTTCTTCGAACATTGGCCCTCGAAATAAACCCTTTCTGTCAATTGTATGCATATACATTTGTCCTAATTTATAAATGTTTACTTATAAGGTGCATTTGAAGAATCTGATGTAGTAGAGTGGAATCAACGTGATAACGACTTTGAAGAATGCCATGGTAATGAGGCCGTCGAAAAAGGTCTTAAACTGCTAAACAAAATGTCATTCGGTAGTGCTATAAACACTTTGAATCTAGTAGCTCAGTGGGCAGGGGAGACGTTGAAGAAGCAGTTATACAAAAAATTAAGAATGTGCAAACACAAACAAATATTTCAAAGTTTTTAGGGCAAAAAATGATTATTTAGGGTCGTGCATAGACCGTGCGCGGACTGTGTCGTGTTATTCTAAATCGCAAAAACGACTTTTCATTATAAATTATATGAAGGCGACCGCTTCTAATTCACACCTATGGGACTGTGCACCGACTAGACTACGACCCTGTATGTGTGAATTGGGCCTAAAGCTCCAAATAGAATACGCTTTTAATGACAGCGTGTAATGCAGATTTTTAACGATTTTTTTAAATAAATCTTTGAAAAATACAAATCGTTGAAAAACATAATGCAAGCCGTGGGGCTTTTCCGGATTTTCCATATTTTCGGATATTCTCATTCATAACTTTTAAGCTAGAGGTCCGTGCTCTAAAAAAAAAGCGTATTTCTTGAGAGCGTAAAATGCAGAGTTTAAACGACTTTTCCTCAGTTTTTCCGGGTTCTCTAAGATTTTCCGGCTTTTCCATACCATTGTGTTAAGTAAAAGACCCCAAGTTTTGACAAAAAAAAAATATCAAACAATCGAAGCTGTTTAAAACTTGCGCGCACGCTCACTTTTACTTTCACCTTAATCTATCCACACGCGCACATCGAGAAAAAGTGAAGTGAACAAGAAAAGCAAAGGATTAAGATCGTGCAGAAGAAAGAGAGAACATGTTAAAAACTAGATGGAATATTTAAAAAAAAACTTTATAAGAAAACAGGCCAAAGAATTCTATAAATGTATAAGAAACGAAAACAGACTGCACAAACAAAACAAAACAATTTTCTGTAGGAATAAAAAGCGCCATTTGGTGGGAGGTATACAGGACAGTTTGAAGCGATGGACGGAATATTTTAAGGAGGCGTTTGGGGTGTCGGAGAGTAGAGTAGAGGAGTAGAGGAGGAAGTAGGTGCACCAACCAATGAGGCAATAGAGGTATAAATAGATCAGTATCAGTGTGGATTTCAAAAGAATATATCGGCGATGCATCAGGAGCAATATTAAAACAAATCTTAGAAAATAGCGTGGAACAGAAATTGCCGCTGCATATGGTTTTTATTGATTTCAAAAAAGCACATAACACAGTGTAAAGAGAAAAACTATAGGAAGCAATGAGAGAATTTGGCTTACAAGAAAAACTCATAAGACTGATAAAATGACATTAACTGAGACAGATTTTATAGTGTGTATAAACGGATAGTCTGGAGAAAGATTTAAAGGGTTTAAGGGTTTGAGGGAAGAAGATTCATTATCCACAAGTTTGTTTAATATTGTTTTTGAAAAAAACTGTAAGAGAAACTGACTGAAACATTGGGAATTGTTTAGAAACATATACTGGCTTGCGCTAATATTGTAGTATGTACTTGCAAGAACTAAAGCAAATTTAGTGGAAGTCTAAAACGAGTAGAGAAAACCGCTAACGGTTTAATAATAAACGAAAATATAACCAAGTACATGGTGCTGGGGGATAGAAGTTAAAATACTAACAGTGAGAAACTAACTGTTAAAACCAAGGAGATCCAGTACGGGTTCGATAAAGTGGAAAGGTTGAAATGTCTATGAATAACCATTACAAACAAGTGTGAGGAAAAAATCGAAATTCAGGAGTTAATTGCAAAAGGAATAAAATGTGCGGTGGGGCTATACTGCCTGTTAACATCAAAGAACACTTCACGCAATTTAAAGAAATAGCTTTACAGAATGTTGGTATTCTTTGAAAGAAAGGTGCTAAGAATACATAGAGAGAAAAATTTCGGTGACCAGTGGATGAGAAGAAAGCACAGTGAATTGAAGCAGTTGTATGATGAACCCTGTACTACCAATGTAATACAGTTCGTGTCCTTAAAGGAAATTCTATAGATAGAAACAACTGTTTAAATAAAACAAAACGGTAATACTTTATTAATTAAGGGATAAATAATTTGTGGAAATGTAAATAAATGGATCTTTTATGGTTCTATTGTTTGAATTTCTTTAGATCTCAGGAACAATTTATTTCATAAATTCGTAAGTGAAAATCAAATAAAATTATAGATTTAGTAAACTATTAAACACTCTTTATGACCTTGGCGGTAGGTGAAAATTGGAAAGGACTGACCTTGTTGATTTCTCTGGTCTATGGATGGAATAGGTGCAATTTCAGCGGGTCGGGAAATTGTAATGTTTAGGTCCTCTTGGTGGATCTATATCGATCGATAAATAGATAATGATTGGAAAAGAATTTAATTTTGAATAACTACTCTGATCTTAGGTCAAAATAGAACTAAATGTCTCAATCGAAAATAGTTTCGTGTTTGTTATGGAAATTCACTTCAAAATCACGAAATGCGTTGTTTTAATTGGTGGAATTTTAAGCGTCCTGTTTGAAATAAAGGAGTTTATAAATTATTTTAATTATGAAATTCGTGTTCTACGGTGAAAATTACAAAAAAAAAAAATGTGTGTGTGTGATTAGATGAACCATGACATTATTTTTTTATGGATTTATTTCTAGAGAAACCAACTATTGCTAATAATTTGGCACAGTTGCACATTTCAAACAACTTCAAATTTAATCGTTATAAATTTTGTGTTTCGCTAAGATTTCACTCAGATTTTAATTTGGGTGGATGGTATGTATGTACAAAATTTTGTCTCTTTCTTTTTGAAATAAGATATATGAGGATTTTTAGCCTTGTACAGTACCAGTATCAACCACAAAATATTATACAAATGAGGAGGTTTTCACAGATTGATTCTCATATGACGAACTAATCCAAATTACCTCAAATCTATGGTATTTTGAATTCTCTTAACGATAAATTTACGCAAATATAAATTTACATTGACAAGGACTTTCCTAGAACTCAGTAGGAACAAACTACGTGTACTTCTGAGTTTTCTCACAAGGCACTGCCACCTTCGGGAACACATGAGAAGAATGGGTTTGAAACACAATAGCGAAGTTTTGTTGCGGAAGACGAAAGTCTGGAACACCTGATATCCAACTGCGTGGCTTTTGCGGCAATTCGTGCCAATTATTTTGGTAAAGATATGATTGACAAGGGAGGAATACCTTCTTTGAGACCATCACAGCTATTAGAGTTTATCACAGTCCTTAGATTGAACTACGAGCTATAGATGTGTGTAAATAGCAACAACTTATAGCTCATGTAGGGGGAGCACAATAGATCATCGGGTCGCAGTGCAACAACACCCTCAACTGAAATTCTAATTCCAATTCTACTCACCAACAATTGCACTTCTCAGTTTTAATACACTGAACGCTTTCTTGAGACCTCGTTTGCCATAGAAATTGTAATTCTTTGCTTCAGTGTCAGTTAAAATGGTTTTCAACATTCGATTAGTTTTTGAAGTTATATCTTTCCCACCAAGCTTTACTAGAAAAGCAACCTGAAAATTATTTTCAACAATTATCTATCCAATTTCCATAAACACATACTTACGAAACTTTGGAAATTCTCCATACTGTTGATGTAACTTTCCAAACATATTAACTCATTAGTGTTAGTTACCGGTAACTCTACAGGCAAATGAAGGTTTAACACAGCATTACTTGAATTTATTCCAAAACTATTTAGAATATTCTGATTCTGCTCGATAACTTGTGCATTTTGTTGTCGAATGGTGTTTAATAACCTCATTATATCCGGCTGGGGCTCTAAAACTCAGTCAATAAGCTCCAAATCTAATTACTATACGTCTAAAATACTTGTCTTTCCATGCTGGGATACTGCTAGAGACTTTCTAGCAAAATCTAAAACTGATATTCAATATAGTATGTTGATTAAGGTCATGTTAAGTTAAGCAACTCACCTTTAGTTCCACTAAGTGATTTTACGAGTTTCACTCGAGAAACATCCAGCGATGCGTTAGGTATAAAATCCGGAATGTTAACAAAAGAAAAATTATGACCAGATTTCGATAAGAAGGCACCAGATGTACTTGTTCGATGAAACGATGTGGAAGGAATTACTACAAATTGAAAAACGGATAAAATTTTCAGAAAAGTGTTCATTATATAAAAATAAAAGAAAAACTAAAAGTCCAATTTTCTACGGTCTAATCAACCTTTTACCAAGCTAAACTTTGTAACATACAACATAATTCATGCAGATTTCAAAAAAAAGGATACTATACATATCTTCCATTGTCAATATTAAATTGGTAGTTTGCAGAATGTTATGAAATATTCATCATTCGGACTGCAAAAGAATATTACAATAAAAATATATTAGTAACATTACATATTCCTATAAACAAACTAATTTGCTAGCATTAGTTCAAATAAATGAACGTACAAATATATATTTTATTAGTTTTAATCATGCAACAAAAATAAATAATACAATTTGGTTTATTGCCACTTTAATCTTAAAATATTAACACTATATTTAAAAATATATTTTATTATTCTTTTATGTATAATTGCTACATGTAGAAGTCCAACAGCCATAGTTTTTCCGAAGTCAATATTAAAATATCCAGTTATGACGAAAAATTGATTTGTTGTTTTTAAGTGCAAATTTTTCTGCAGTAATTAATATTTGTGTTACTATTTTCAAGTATCCCTCTGATCTCCAATGTGTGCGTTTAAGTATCTTCGCAAAATGTCAGGAATTCCTCAGTAAAAGTATGACAATCTAATCCAATACAAAAGTTGATAGTGTGCAAAATACAGGTTGATACTTTTTTGTTTTCTTTTTTGTCAACATTTATATGACATATTTGTAGAAATTTTGATAGAAACGCGAGGAGTACATACAAATACTACAATTACTAAATGAGTTAGTTTATCACCTTGTATCGCTGTACTACTAACTTTTACACTATGATGTCGGATAGAATTATCATAGTTTGACTACAAAAATCTGATATTTTACGAAGTCCTGCTAAAGAAACCATGTATAACAATAACTGATGCATAATTATTTCGATGTCAAATATCACAATGCTTGGCCAACATTCAACTTCACACCTGTGTATAGAGTGCGTGTCCAAATAAGTGCGAAAGTTTTTAGGTGATTCCTTGTCAAAAATTCAAGAGGGTCCTTGAAAAGATACACGCTTGCAATAATAAGGTGATGGCTTTTCTTAATATTGCTGAAGATTTAAAGAAATGGCTTTTTTGTGGGCATGTTCTACCAATCAATGAGTTAGCTATGAATTTTTATGATTTTATTGTGCTCTTTTAGAAGTGAAACATGCACAACCCCTATTCTCTTTTTTACCAGAACGTTTTAACAAAATAAATTTCTTGATTTAAAAATATCTGTTGAAAAGAATGAGTTGGTACTAAAGTTTTTAACCCTTGCGTTTTTTTCCGTTAAAATAATAGTTGCTTAATAAAAAAATTAAATACAGTATAGTGCATGGACGTATTTTCTGTGAATTAAATTAAAAAATCTAGTAGGTGGATAAAAAATTATAATATTCATTCCTTTTTAAAAATTAAAGGGAGTCTTTCATGGGAACAAAAGCTCTTAGTCTTGTCCTTGAAAAGTTGTACGCTTCCAAAAATAAGAAATTGTTTTTGTTTTATCTTAAAATTGCTAGAGTCAAAGAAATGGTTTTTGTGAACATGTTCTACCAATAAATAACCTACCTATGAATATTATGATTTTTTAGCCACCTACTAGACTTTTTCGATTTCATTCACAGAAGATTCCCCCATGCACGATATTGTACTTATTTTTTTATTAAGAAACTATTACTTTTACGGGAAAAACGCAAGAGTTAAAAAAGTTTAATACTAAATAATTTCTTTCAACAGATATTTTTAAATCACACAATTTTATTTTGTTAAAGAGTTCTGGTAGAAAAGGGAATAGAGGTTGCATGTTTCGCTTGCGTAAAAGATCACAAAAATTTTTTCATAGGTAGCTTTTGTATTGGGTCAACACACCCACAAAAAGCCATTTCTTTTCTTCGGCAATTTTAAGAAAATACCACAACAATTTTTCTTTTCTCATTTTTGGAAGAGTGTAGCTTTTCAAGGGCAAGGCTGAGAACTTTTGTTTATGTCAAAGACTCCCTTTAATTTTTGACAAGGAATCACCCTTAAAAAACTTTCGATTTATTTGGAAACATCCTGTATATTGCATAATAAACTTTTTAAGTAATAGCATTATATAATGATATAAAAAGAGTAAAATAATAAAGTATATACGTAAGTCCTAATAACTCCTCCAACCTCCAATATTTACTGATATTTTTAAATCTTTAAGTGTAAGTTGTAGTTTCTCGATCTGTTTTGGAAATGCATTAAAATGATACGTTAATGTTTCTCCACATGTTATATTTAATTTCTTAGTCTGCATTCTAAAAAAAAAGTGA
>SMLS01072278.1:0-14864 GCA_004785975.1 Popillia japonica
AATATGCGCTTATACTGAACGCTGTGCCGGGAACAGATATGAACTAATGTACACATTATACACGTATGTACGGAAAAGTATATACAGAAACTTCGCTGGCAAGCTCAAACGCCTTTCCTTCAGAAAGCAAACAACCCCGCAGTCAGTTTCCGACATATTCTGGGGTAATTTTTGTTTGCAAAATAGGGGAGTGTTGTTCGGAGCAGGATTTATACGTCTAGTCTATTAAATGCGGTGTAGTAATTCAGAGAAATTACTTTTAAATTGACACCAAACTTGTTCTCTTACAAAATAGCATTTCCATGAAAAATACCTTCATACTTCCAGTATTTAAACTCAAAGAACTTGAGTTCAAAAAATAAATAAACGAACTCAAACAACTTCGTTCTGTTTGTCAAAATTGAAATTGTCGAAACGTATATTTGCAGAAATAAATTGCGACTCCTTCGCAGTCATATATCTTCTCGAATAACATACATATAAAAGTCGAGGAATTGATGCAATGGGACCGCTGCCATAGCGAGCGATGGTAAATATTACTCAAGGATAAACGTGGTCGAGTCGTTAAACTCATATAATCTATGAGTGAAATAGAACTGGCGCTATAAAGTAGGCCAGGATGTAATCCATCAATGCTTGAAATCTATCGTTGTACTGAAGAATGTGTTATTGTTTCGAATTGTAGATAATTCAGCACTTTTGCTAGTGTAAATGTAGGATCCCACTGGTAATAAGCATAATGGCCAAAGAAGTAGTTACGTTAATATTATTTATTTCTATGTAACTTTTCTTACAAGAGAGATATTGGTTATGATAGATTTCATTCTAATATTCTGACCTTTACAAAGAGAATTTAATAATTCATCGATAATGATATCTTGTATGTGTTTCCGTGAAGGACGAACAAACTGGGTTGTTTTGTAGACATTTGACATGTAAAAATAACTTACAATTACCTAGTTTAATTAATGAAAGTAGGCCACGAATTAAAGGGTGAGTGAACTGGCTAGCAGAAATAACAGAAATTTTAATTCAGATGCCAAAACTTTACGCGCAATATTTGACATCAAAAACCAAAAGAAATACCTGGCGAAATTATTTATTTTGTGGCTGATATTATAGCTGACGACAATAAGAAAGATGCCACTAAAATTCGTCCTATCAAAAATTTTGAAAAACTTTTTACGGCATCAAGTTTTCTACAAAAGTGTCCCCAAAAAGAGAAGTCTATTTTAACCTTGCGTCAACCTAGCAACGACGTTTCAAACAAAAATAATAATTCTAAAAAGACACTGTTTGGACAGTGAATTAGATTTTCTGTCGGCGTTCCAGATCAGGGTTCGGATTCCAGGTTTCCGTTTTACTTTCCACTCATTCCAATCTAGGGCAACCTTGGAGGGTTTATCAAAGGATAGTTTGGGAATCATTGTTTCATAGCCCATTTCAAAGATAAGGTTTGTAGGAATTGTTTGAAATTCTTTGGCGTTTTTCATTTCGTTTTTAATGGTCTAAATTGTGAGATAATGTTCCAAGAATCGTTTTACTAAAACCACCCACTTTATATCCTCTCAGAATCTCTCTGAAATCATAGATTATCAACTTGATTATTATTACGTTTTTCAGAATCCCTTAGGCTCCTATGTTGTTAATGAAGCACTTCCTTTAATTAGAAATTACTAATAATACATTTTTAATGTACATTTCCTCTGATCTTCCTTCATATATATGAAATTCCTCTTTTGTTCGCCGTAAATAAAGCATAGAAAAGCGTCCTATGATGGTGTACAATCAAAAACGCAATAATGAAGTTTTCCTGCGACCGGACGCTATTCAAGATTACGAACAGCACGAAGCCCAGCGCTAATACCCACATATAACCTAAGCCTCATCGATTATATTCCTTCTCTTTTATATGGGCAAAAAATTGCTGTTGGGAATGAAGTTGGTTCATAAAGCTTTTCAATAAGCATCTAATCCAACACTGAAAGTAGTAAATAAAAAAGGAGATATATAAGGATTTAATGAGACTGTATTATAGATTGTTTACTATTACGTTAGAAGAAATTTGTGTGTATTAAGTATTAATCTAATTTCATTGATTGAAACTTATGTAACTATATCTAACTGTCAGATGTTGGATACAATTCTATGGTAACCGGATGCTCAGCTTAAACGTATATATTATTCAATTTATTTCTACTAGTTCGTCAAGTTTAATTACAAGCTAAATACTTAACTGGATGGGACCAGATTAAGAATTCATTTGTTTCGACCGCAAGCGTTTCTAGATTAGCGAAGGGAATTTTGTGATTAATAATAGGAAATAGCTCCGTTTGCTACGGCATGGCACCTTCATCAAATTACGGTGAATTATACAGTACCACATGCGAGATATCTATATCTAATTTTAGTAAATAAATGCGGAAACTATATTTCATCGGATAGGTTACTGCTATTTTTGCTTAAAGTGCCTGCTACGGCTAGATAAAAAGTAATGAAATATGGTAACTATTAGAATACTTTAAGTAAGTGTTTAGTAATATTTATTTCTAATTCTAATTTTTAGTGATAAATAAAATAGTAGTAAATCCTTTTGCTGCGCATAATTACGGTGACTCAAAGTTCTTTTATGACTAATACTCTTTAACCATTTCAGTCACCAAGGTCATTTAAAGGAACATCAATGTCTCATAAGCACAACAATTAACTGAATGAATTTTACCCCGTTAAATCATCATGGTCGTCTGGATGAACACCTATAGTTTACCGTTTAATAAAGGACGCGGCATCTTGCGATTTTTTCTGATACTTATTACAGATGTGCGCAAAGGCGTGTAGCTAATCAAACGTTTGTGTTCATTAGTGAGTTTGACATACGTTCTACATCATCGTAAGTTATTTTAAAGTTTATAATTTGTTGTTTAGGTGGTTAGGTTGTCAACACTATGTATGTATGATATAATAAAACAAAAACAATTTTGTACGTATGACTTTTGATGTATAATAACGTGGTCTTCTAAACGAACATGTGACTGAATAGTTATAAGTTATAGTAAATACCTAGTAATAAAATGTCATCAAGGAGGTCGTTAAATGAAGCTAAACTTCTCAATATTATTGAAAATTCGTCAGATATTGAAGAATTGAGTGATGCTGAAGAATATGAGGAAACAGACAGCGAATGTACGATTACGATAAATTTGTAACTAGTTTTTGTAAATATAGTTTTTGTTTAGATCTAAACGAAGAGTCTCAGCGTGAGATAAATAGTGAGGAGGGCCAGGCTGAGAAAAATGATGAATTTATAGAAAACAGAGAAGAGGAGGTATTCGAACCAGTTTAATGTAAATCTTCGCAAATCTACATCCAAAGTATATATCAAGAAGTTCTGTGAAAAGAACCATCTTACTTGTAAAGAAGATATTAGTTGGAGAACTAATGTGACTTATGTAACACCACCAATATGTTGGCATCCAACTGAAGTTTTAGAAACAGTTGAGGTAGAATCTCCTATAACATATTTTAGCAAATATTTCACCAATGATCTTTGTAACTTCATGGCTGACATGACTAATTTGTATGCTGTCCAAAATAATGTCAAAAATTTTGCTGAAACTGTGTGAACGTCTATCAGAATCTAACATAAAACTTTATTTTGACAATTTTTTCTCTAATTATAATTTGTTACAATGGCTTCGACAGAATATACGCAGTATGTACAGCTAAAGCAAACCGATTTCCGAAAATGTCTTTTACTTCAGACAAAGCAATGGGGAAAAAACCTCGAGGCACCTCAGAACAAATTATCAGTTTGGATGGGGAAGTAGTACTAACAAAATGGTATGATAACAAATCTGTAATCTTGGCTTCCAATTTTGTAAGCATTGGTACATCTGAACAGTGTCGAAAATGGGATAAACCCGCTAAACAGTTTGTGCATATTCCTCGTCCAGAAGTAGTTAGATTATATACCAGTTGTATGGGAAGAGTTGATAAACTCGACTTTCTAGTGAGTATTTACCGCACTTTTCTAAGAAGCAGAAAATGGACTCTTAGAATGTTCACCCATGCAATAGATCTAGCCTGTACGAATAGCTGGTTCCCAAAAAGAAAGTTATGGATCTAATAACATTCAGAATGTATATTGCTGAAGTCCTCATACGTGCTGGTAACACAAGTAAGAAAAAGTCGGGCGGCCATCAAGCGGATTCAGTACTAATGACTCTTCTACGCCACCAAATAAAAAAACAAAAATGGAAGTACAACCTGTTGATGATACTCGGTTTGATAGCGTTGATCACTTGCCTATATTTGATGAAACCAAAGATCGAGGAAGGTGCAAAAACAGTAAATGTCTCAAGAAGACTCACTTTATATGCAGCAAATGCAATATTTATTTATGTATTACTTGTGACCGCAACTGTTACAAACCTTTTCACTGTAAATAAACAAATTCTGATATACACGTATTTTTTTTCTTTGAGTCACCATGTTTGTTATAACGACCATAGATTTTTTTTCCAAAACTAAGGGTGGGGGGGGGGGGCACTAAAAATATATAAAAAAATAATATAGACAGTCGTTCTAGTTTCAGAATTTTATCTTTATTAATAAAAACTCGTGACTAAAAGGGTTAAACATGAAAGGGGCTAGCAAATTAGTAAAGAAATATAGATTTTAGATTCTACTGGTTTGTACGGGACTGATATAATTGAGAAGTCAGCGCACAAGACCAGAAGAAGTAATATAATTCTACATTCATAATATGAAATGATGTAACAAAATATTTCAAAGTATTTATGGGTGTGGACAGGAATTTTCGCCACTAGATATTTTACCAACAGAACATCATATTTCAGAAATGCCGATAATAATGATTCAGATTCTGAAGCAAACGAATGGTCATTGAAGAGCTTCTAAGATTTTGCCAACCAAGTCGCAAACTGCATGTCTTCTGGAACGGCATCCAGCTGAAACACACCTTCAGCCCAACTCATCTCGGTGTGATATTAGATAGAACCCTGACGTACAGATACCAGTGGGAAAAAACTATCCAGAAAGTTGCTACAAGACATAATATTTTCAAATTTTAAATGAGGAGCCAACCCAAACACACTAAGGGCCAAAGCGCAAGCAATATGCTACTCGACCGCCAAATATCCGAGCCCAGTCAAAGTTTGCTCATGGCAGAAAGGTTGACATAAGTCTTAATGAAAAATTGCCGAAAGTTCTCGACTAACAATAGGCAACATAAAACCCCAACATCCCTACAAAAGGTCTATATAGCGGTAGGTTTTGCCAATTCGAGGTCCCGCAGAGTGACACAGAGGTCATAGAGAAACTCAGGCAAACATTATTTGGTGCTGAATGTGGACGTTGCAAACTTAAATCGGGAGAAAGATTCGCGAATGTGGCTCTCGACGAATTACCCATGCAGCAAATACTTAGTGTTTCTACACTAAAACGGCCAGTATGGAGAACACTGAACCACATTAGGACAGGCCTGGCTCCAGAGAAACCAAACTTAATCGGATGGGGCCTAACAGCTGTGTCTTCTAGCAAAAGACCCAATTAACCCTCTGGGGACTATACAGGAACCCCCTGAGAGATTTTACAAACACTGGAAAAGAAACCCTCGAAGGTTACTTCACAGGTACTTTCCAGACTCAGAAAAAGTTAACTCTAAAATGCAGATAACCAGCAAAAACCTCAAATCACCCACAGAGGGCTAGCAGAGGCTGCTGGGAGTTGGCTAAAAGGGCTATAACATACGACAGGGTAATTTCGGATATCAATTCTTTCAAACCCTACAAATCGCCTGGTTCGGATGGAATACTCCCAGTACTATTGCAACAGGGAAGGGAACACACACAGCAACATTGCTATACAGGATATACAGAGTCAGTCTAGCTCTAGGATATATACCGAAAAAGTGGAATAGCGCAAGGGTTGCCTTCATATTCAAACCTGGTAGACCCTCGTATGCTGAGGCTAAGACATACCGGCCCATAACCAAATATGCATTTATACTAAAAGCTATGGAAAAACTGCTGGAAAAATATATTAGGGAAAGCTCACTACTACAGAGGCCACTACACCCTAATCAACATGGTTGCCAGTCAGAAAAATCTTATGATGATGCCCTACACCAACTTGTATCTCGAGTAGAAGCATCTACCAACAATCAGGAGATTGCTCTAGTAGCATTCCTTGACATAGAAGGAGCGTTTGATAATACTTCCTTTAAATCAATGATACGAGCCGCCAGAAATCGTGGTGGGGAAGACACTATCTGTAAGCGGATCAAGGGAAGAAGACCTATTGCATCCCCTCAAAGTGAATTTTGGTGCGGCATTTGCGGTGAAAAAGTGATTGGCCTTAATTTTTTTGAAGACGCTAATGGCCCGCAAGTTGCTGCATTGGCTCTCGGTCATTGTTGGTTTCAACAGGACGGAGCAACCACTCACACAGCTCAGGCAACTATGCAGATGTTGAGACATCAATTTCTATCTTGAGTGATTTCCTCTTTTGAAGATGTAAACTGGCCGTCCACATTGCCAGATCTAACAGCACCAGACTTTTTCCATTGGGGCTTTTAAAAATCTCGCGTTTAAGACAACAAACAAGCCACGAATATTGCAAGTCTTGAAAGCTAACATTGAAGAAGAAATCGCCAATTTGGAGCCGGATACTTTGCGAACAATAGTTCAAAATTACGTAAAACGAACACAACTATGCATCAACTCGGGAGGTGGCCATTTGAGCGACATAATTTTTTCCAATTAATGTCATCAATTTTATATTTTTATATTATATTACTTAAATTTAAACCAAAAAAAAAACAAATGTATTACCACTGTAATCTTTACTCCTTTCTTTATTACAAACTAAACGTATTAAAAGAGAATCAAGAAATATACAGGGTGTTCTCACATACATCGCAAAAATTTTAACCGTCGAATCTTGATAATATGTAGAATATTTTTTGAAGAGAGAATTTTTTACAAAAGTTGTCGTATAACCAGGAAAAACAAATAGTAAAGTTTTGGGCAAATGTGTTTCGTTCGGTCTGTACGAAACAAAAAATGCACCACATGAGCTCTTCAAAACTTATCAACCGATGTTTGTCAACAAATGGGCAAGGTCGCTGTATGTTAAGGTTCTGTGTAGGTAACTGGCAACGTCAGAAACTGTTTACTGGCTAGGTGTCGTGGTATTATTTTGTCTGCACATTGTTAAAGTTCGTATTTTCGTTCGTAACTTTTAACAGTGTTGGCATTACATGAAGAAAGTTATTGTTTTTTATGATCATGGCTTTTCCTAATCATGAACTGGTAGACATGTTGTTAATTTACGGAGAGTGTGAACTGAATAGTGCACGCGCCCGTAGAAGATACATGCAATTATTTCTAAATAGACGTTTGTCCGGGCCCGCGACTTTTGTACGAGTTGTTCAACGATTGCAAGACACAGGCCAAATCCAACCGTTAGGACCAGAAGGTCCAGATAGAAGTGCGCGAATAATAAATGCCGAGGAAGAAATTGTCGAAGCAATTGACAATAACCCTACACTTAGCACAAGGGAACTTGCAAGACTCGTCCATGTCTCCAATTTCGTTGTTTTCGTTATTGGAGAACGTTACCCGAAAATCAGTTGTATCCTTATCATTACCAACGCGTGCACAGTTTATTAACGGCAGACTATGCCGCCAGAGTCGCGTTTTGCGAGTGGTTAGGCGAAAGACATGAACAAAACGCAAACTTTGTGGGTAATACTTTATTTTCCGATGAAGCGATTTTTACGCGCAATGGTACATTTAATTATCATAATGCACACGAATGGCAATTTGAAAACCCACATTTACTTCAACATGTACACCATCAACAGCGGTTCTCGCTTAATGTTTGGGTGGGAATAATTAATGATTTCATTGTCGGACCTTTTTTCTTACCACACCGCGTCAATAGACAGGCGTATTTAAATTTTTTAAATGATAGTTTACCAGAGTTACTCGAAGATATTCCTCTTAATGTTACAGCTAGAATGTGGTATCAACATGATGGTTAACCGGTACATTTTGTCCGAGTTGTATGTAAACATTTAAATAATGTCTTCGCAGATCGCTGGATGGGGCGTGAAGGGCCTGTACCGTGGCCGGCCCGTTCCCCCGACTTAAATCCAGTTGTCTTTCTGTGGGGTTGTTTGACACAGCGTGTCTATGGTACCGAGGTTCATGATATCGAACAATTAAGGGAACGAATCATTGCGGAAACAAATAACATACGGGAACAAAATGTTATTCCATTTGTACGTGATTCACTTATACGGCACGCACGGTTATGTATACAAGTGCATGGTGCAAATTTCGAGCAATTGTGATACTGTCCGTCCTGAAAATGTTGACTATTTTTCAAAAAAATACAAGTGACTACAATTTCTTATTTTGCGATGGAAATCTCACTAACTTACGTTAGTATACATAATGTTTTTCGAGTATGCGAGAACACCCTGTATTTACATAAGACAATGTGTTTCTAAATAAAGCCTTATATGTCTAACATTTTCCACTACAATACTCCTACGGTCTTCTTAACCAAGCTAACAGCTTCTTAATTTGATAGTAAAAGCACCGCTACATATTGTACATACATCCTTGCTTCAAATAATATCCTATCGACTGGCCAGCAAACCATTACTCCTTCATAAAACAGGCTACGACGCGCAAATCCTTCTTACACCCCTTCTGGGCAGAAGATGTCGCGATAACGTAACACGCGAAAACATATTTTCCCTTGATTTTATTAAAGAAAACTCCCGAACACATACATACACATGTACCGCAATATAATACAATAATAAAAGAGCCGCAGGATAAAGATATCCGGTCGGATAAAAGGGCAACGGGACTTTTATTATAGATTTCGAAGTACAAGTCGGACACTTCGTTATGTATCGCCTACAAAGATGATACAGATACATGGAAAAAGCATATCTACAGAAGAGACATCTTATATGTATGTATGTGTGCGGCATATAAAATTTTTCCGCGCACGAAAATGTAAAACACAGCAAATGTCGAACACTGTGGATGTAGAATTTCATTTCCCTACTTCTCCAATATACATATTTCACGAGCGGACCACCATACCATGCCCCTTACATTTTTATCATCGTTTTAGGATATATGTACGTGAAAGATGCGCGTGATCCTGTCGACGTTTTAATATTTCTTCGTCGTCGGTTACTGCGAAGATTTATTACACTTTCAGGATCAAGTTGCGGTGACGTAATTTCGGCTTGATTAACAGTATTCGTTGTCAACAAATAACCTTGAATCTTGTTAAGTCAACTAAATAAAAGTAATTTTATGTTGTTATATAACTAGTATATGTATTTTTATGACCTTTATTTACTTATCTTATTTTCCTGGTATTTTTTCCACTTTTATAGGTCAATTACAACAGTCTAATTCGAATAAACATCAAATTTATTCCAAAACCTTTACAATATAATATGGTTTTCGTTATAACTTCTTCAGTGGAATAAAATTGATATTTAATTTGTGTCAAATAATAAATAAATAACTAGCCCATGCCTATTCGAATTAGAGTGTTGTAATTGACCTATAAAAGTGGAAAAAATATCTCCAGAAAAATGCAAAAATATGGCAAACAAACCGGCACAGAATTCACTTTCAGCGGATATGCTTCATATTTCAGACAGATATTTAAATTTAAAATATACAAACCATCCCATTGGTTGCCTTTCAGATGGTGTAATAAAATATGCATTTACCTTCGTACCTACTGATAAATTTAGTTCTGTAAATCGCCATTGACAGAAAATGGTGCAATATCACGAGTAGGGTTCCAACCAGCCACTAATGACGGTTGAATTTTTAAGATTTTAATGAATACATGGAAATAGTTCTCCTATGTGCTCTATTTGCAGCATTAACATGTTCTAAGATGAATAAATAGTGCTAGTTTGTACTCTGTAGTTTGTTCGAAAGTATTAATTGGCTCAATATAAATCACTTCTTTTAAGCATAACATATTTAAAGAGAGAAATCGATTCAAATCTTTTTAATTTTTAGTACTTCATTAATAATGGGAAATATTTTAACTGGAGATACAACATGTCAAATAATGACCGTTGACCAAAAATAGTCGTATTCAAAATCGCATTGTTTTCGAGATGAAGGTCTTTAAAGTTCCAGAAAAAAATCGTTTTTTCCATCTTTAAGGTACCTAATCTATTTGTACGATGAAAATAAAATTTGTCATGGCAATTTAGTAGGATTTTAGCTGTTTAAACTATTTTCAGCTACAAATCCTTCCGAACTTTCTCGCCTTTCTCGAAAACCAAGCATAATACCAAGTTTCTACAAGAGGACCTTATTTTTGGCATTTTAATTGGTCTATTAGGCTGCATTAGATGCTAATTTTGTTGTAAATCAAAATAAAAAAAGTTCTATTGATGTTTTTTTCTCTTTCCTGTAATTTTGTTATTTCGGAAAATTTCACCATAAGAAGCATCCAGTAATATAAATTTGCCATGCCAAATTTTATTTCCACCGTGCAAGTAGATTTGTTTAAAGATATAAGAACCGATTTCTTTTCTGCAACTTTGAATTTCCTTCATCTCAAAAACGGTGCGATTTTAAATAAGGCTATTTTTGGTGAAAGGTCATTATTTGACATGTAGTATCTCCAGTTAAAATATTTCCTATAATTAATGAAGCACCCTGTATAATAAAAAAAATTCGTATGATACAGGATTCATTATTCATTTATCTATTTCTATGTCTTACATTGGTCATCAAACAACAGTCATCACTAAAATTCTTTATGCATTAGATTTCACGAAATGTCAATGTGGCGGGGCTGGTGACGTGCTAGGTCCGGATTTTGAAATCGCTACAACTTGCTTAATATGAAAGTACAAAATTTTCTTGTTGCGGCACAAAACAGCGTAAAATAAGTACAAAAGATTGCGTAAATTTGGAAATTTCGAGATGGCGGCGTTAGTGTGATGTCAGGTCCCGATTTTGAAATCGCAGTAACTCTGTTAATATGCACGCATAAAATTTTCTTTTTGCGACAAAAGATGGCGTAAAATAAGCACAAAAAGGTTGCGTACGCAAAATGTCGAAATGTCAAGGCGGCGCATTTTGAAATTGCTATAACTCGGTTAAAATGAAATCAGAAAATTTGCTTTTTCGTGTACAAAAGGTACAAATAAGCACCAAAGAAAGTATCCATACTCAGAATCTTGAAATGCGGGGGCAGCGGGTCTGGAATATCCTTGGCTCCACCAAAAAGAAAGCCTAGTAACTCGGTTAAAATGAAAGCACAAAATTTTCTGTTTGCGGCACAAAACGGCGCAAGATAAGGACAAAATTATAGCATACTCAAAATTTTCGAAATGCGTGGGTGGCAGGGCTGGGAACATTTACCCATGTAAGTAAGTGACTTTTTCAGGAGTTAAGGTTGGTAAGAAAATTCAGAATGTTATCAGAACTTGACATATCAATCACGGGAAAGGTAAAAGTGTTCCTGCTGAAGTGAAGCTGTGTTTCTTAAAAGTAAGCCAAATAAATATAATTAGATCTAATGTGTGCGATGTTATAAAAATTTCAAAAAATTATTCAGTAATAACAATAACAAACAACATCTGCAAGCCAATAAAGATCTTTACCTGGACAGATAATTTATTAAGTATCACCCACAGAAAGTTGTTTTATAACTTTATACCCGAGCAAAAGCAATAAAACACTAGCTACGAACAAGCCTATCTAACACATGTCTAAGTTCCACCTAACAAATAACTCAATTCCTAAACTACAAACTCAAAGTAATAATCGTCAAATAAACAATGCGCCTTAATGATGTGCAGAAAATAACGCTAATAATACTAAAATATACGGCCTGTTTGAAATGAATGTATAAGAGTACCTAATGGCGTGTTAAAAGTCTAGTTTATCAACTAGCAAAATATCTGGCGAACACAACATCAACACTACAAGAAACAATGTTTATTTTATAAACACCCTTTGGGAATTTAACCAAATATTAATAAGGTTACTACCATACTAGAACATTCCACCAGCTGCTATTAGACGTTAATTCCTTATACACAACCATTTCCAAAATCTCAAATTAAAAATTGTAAACAAAAATGGAATTGCATTACAGATTTTACTAATTTCTCATGGAACGATTGTATATGAACATAGAAATGATATATTTTTATCGTCAGTGTATGTATGTATTCTTATGACCTTTTATGTACTTATCTTATTTTCCTGCTATTTTTTTCCACTTCTGGACCAATTAAAATGCTATAATTCGATTAAAGATCTAATTTATTCCAGAACCTTTACAATTTATTAGGTTTTCGTTACAACTTCGTCAGTGGAATAAAATTAACATTTAATTCGTGTCAATTAATAAACAACTAGCCATACCTATCAACAAAATTATCTAGAGACAAGAAAATTCAGTGAGATATAGGATTATGTTTACAATATCGTGGACAGTTTAAGATATTTTTTTAAATGTAACTTTATAATCAACAAATCCTTATATCACTGTATTTTTTTGTCAAGCTCTAACAATTCTGTTCAAGGACTACGAAAAAACATGGCAAAAAAACCTAGTCAAGAGCTTAATTTGATAAAATTCAGGCGTGATTAGGTGATTAAATTATTATAAATAATATTCAAATTTTCTATATCTGTTCTAAAATTGACCACGTTATTCTTATTTTTAATGTACATAATTTCATATGTTAATCTCTTTTTATAATTATTTTCTTTTTTTAAAATCTTAACATTTTCAAAATCAAAGTTATGTCGTAATTCTTTAGAATGTTTAGACACCTCAGTTTCCGCGGTTATGTTATGCGTTACAGTGTATTGATGATTATAGAGTCGTCTTTTTATGTATTGTCTAGATTGACCTACGTAAAATTTATCACCGTTTTTGCATTCTAATTTATATTCGACATTACTTTGATTATCTTTTTTAATCTTAGTTTTTAAATTTGTAAATAACTGTCTGTTATTGTTTGGTATAAATGTAATGTTTATGTCTGATTTTTTAAATTCGTATTTAAATTTCTCACTTAAGTCATTTATGTATGGAATTGTGTGATATATTTTACTATTTTGTTTAGAGGCTGTCAGCCTTTGCCTTCTAATGAAAATACCTATATTACTTATTTGACCTAGAAGTAAAAAGAAAAAATACCAGGAAAATAAGACAACATTTTCAACGTCATATTTCCAGTTTCATTACAAGTTTTTTTAAGCAAAACTGTTTGTGTGATAGGTTTTCCTATTTCATCTATGATTGCACAACCAGTTATGGAGGACTTGCAAAGGGCAGTAATTAAACAGAATAGTTTCCGTATCGTCAGGACACTTTCTAAGCAATCTTTCAGTTACACCTACCCTTAGATATGTAAATGTCAAAACAATCCTCCCGAAAACAGATTCCTTCTCCTTTTGTTTTTACACGAATCTGTAACAAATTATGTACAAGTACAAAAAATTCTACACGTGCATATATACGATCATATAAATGTGATACTTCTGGATAAAAGCTGCTGTCATTGGTTATTGCAGCGAAGCGCTGGCAAAATTGCTTCTTTCGCAACATGCCCGGCGAGAAACTCGATTAACACGTCCGGCTATTCACGAAAACTTTTTAGAGGGGGTTGCGTCAAGAGGACAAAGTGCTCTACGCCAGGAGAATTTTAATGTGGTAGACATCGGGTCCCGGTAACCTTCCACGTCTTACAAAAATTTAATATTTTTTTTGTAGGAGAGTGATTGGGATTTCTTTAATGTTGATATTTTTGTGCTATTTCTTATCTCGTACAATTGTTTACACTACTTACAAAGCGCGCACTGCAGAACTTTAATAAAAGGCACATTAGTATATGTATTTTTATGACCTTCTTTACTTATCTTATTTTTCTGATATTTTTCCACTTTTATAGGTCAATTACAACACCCTAATTCGAATAAAGATCAAATTTATTCCAAAACCTTTTTGGTTTTTGTTACAACCTCGTCAGTGGAATAAAACTGACATTTAATTCGTATCAAATAATAAATAAATAACTAGCCACCCCTATCAACAAAATTACCTACAGGCAAAGAAATTCAGTGATATATAGGATTATGTTTACAAAATAGTGGACAATTTAAGATATTTTTGAAATGTGAAATTATAATCATAAGAATAATGATCCTTGTATTAATGTATTTTTTTTTGTCAAGCTCTAGCAATTCTGTTCAAGGACTAGGGAAAAACATGGCACAAAACCTAGTCAAGAGCTTAATTTGATAAAATTAATTCCACTGACAAAGTTGTAACGAAAACCAAATTATATTGTGAAGGTTTGGAATAAATTTGATATTTATTCGAATTAGAGTATTGTGTTGACCTACAAGTGGAAAAAAATATCAGGAAAATAAGATAAAAGGCACATTGTAATTGCAAAATTAATGTAGTGCATGTGTAAATTAAAATATATTAAGTAGTGGTGGGTGGGAAGGCATAATCGGACTCTTCTCTTAGAACTTTAGTTCTATTAATAAAATGTAGTTTTATTTACTTATTCATTCTTTTTTTCTTTTTTTATTGGTAGTTGTATGTATACATATATAATAATACGTTTATTTATTTAAAGAAACGAAACAACAAATAAAGTTTTAACAATATACATATATGTACACTGTGGATACATGTTTCTTTTTTTGGATGTTGTTTGTTTTCACGTCCCTCGTCCTCGCCACGGGAGCAGCTATCTCGGGCTAACGGTTTTGAGGGCCTCTTGGGGTGTTGTATTA
>ML219231.1:0-11613 GCA_004785975.1 Popillia japonica
GTGCATAGTAATTCCAAGTGATTTACCATAAAACAAAGCTTGACTTTTTTGAAGGTTATTCAATAAGGTAACCTACATACACACATTTCTAAATCCTTTTTAAAAATATCGCTGCATTTATGAAAAACACTCGTCGAATCTAGACAAATTCCATTAAAACAAATGCCAAGTTCTCGCAATTTAACATTCAGCTTTCATTATAAAGATGTGAAATTCCAGACAACAATATTCGCTACACAATTTCCATACTAATAACTATTGAACAACCGAAACGAAATCCTTATATGGACATTACTACTATTTTAATAAACTATTTGCAATAAAGGAATGTAAATAGACGTTCTCCATCCCTATTTACTTCTTGTTAACATTTATTTCATTGGAGTAAGTATTCCTTGACTTAATTGCGCGCACTAGTAATTCTTACCATAAACAATTATATACTAGGCTACCTATCATAATTAATTTTTTCTTCGTAGCATATGCTACAAGGCAATTAAAATGGCGCAAGTATATCAGATTATCGTTCACAATGATTTCTGTTTTCTTTCTAAAAATTTACATGTGTTTCAACTCGCCTGCGTACATACGCTACTTGAATTTGAAATGAATGAAATATGGTGTAGGTCAGCGACACAGTTAAATAAATTTACCGGTTTCTCTGTATTTATGCGAGAATGATTATTTCCTGAAACGAAACGAGGTATTGTTTACTCGTTAAGTTATATGAGATCTACGATTAAATAATGAATTGCTTTGATCATCGTCTATTTAAGGAATGTATAATTTCTTTGACCATTATGTCCATATTTTAACAATATATGGCAAAATCATTATCTGTCCAAAAACTCTTCCATTGTTTTATCACAATAATTATTTAAAATTGCTTTTCGTTTTAGAGATACATATACATATGGGTTTATTATTTTATCAAATTCTTTTGTATTTGATTTGGATGAAACAGAAAACTTAGTGCCTCTAAGAAAATTACTTTTAAATTCTTAATACGGTTCCCACAAAGTAATTTATCATTTTAATACGTGGCAATAACAATTTCAGAATAATCTAACAGAGTTCTCCGGATCAATTCTTTCGATTAGTTCTGGACTAGAAAACGCATAAAAGAATGTGTCCTTGCGCCTTGTCCTAGGACGCCAGCTCCTTATTTTTTTCAGCAATGACATTTCCCACTTCCTAAACACTCACCTAGTGATATACGCGGGCGGCACCGCCGGCTATACCTTGTACAGTAACGATAGCCTAATTTGTAGACGACTCTTACGCGCAACAGAGAACATTTATGAATGGGCGAGCATGCAGAGATTTAGTATGAACGCCGTCAAGTGTTATGCATCCTTTTTTCGTGGAAGCTAAACTAGAATTGTTGGCGAAGTTGAAACATTACCGCGGTAGTAAAATATCAAATATCCCAGAATTACTTTACATGCAAGCGCGTTTAAGGAACATTTTAACACCGGTGTCAGTTTCTGCAAATCAGTTCCTCTTTGATTTAAGTTCTGTGCTGAAAAGCTCTTAAGCTTTAAAATCAAGATTCTCGTCTATAAATTATTACAATGTCTGATTCTCGCGTCTATTAGTATAAAAACACAATAACCTTCAAAATCCAGTGCTGCGCATGATTGCAGCAGTATTCTGGTGTGACAGTAATGTTCAAATCAATCAAGACTTGGCTATATTCATGCTACTGAGTACGCTATGGCGCTAACAAGAAAAATTCTAAGAATGCCTGCACCATCACTATCCAAGATGCTTATCGAGCAGCTTAGTACGCTAGAGCCCGATAGGACACCATTCTGCTTAAGGACTAACTTCTCCTTGAGGAGGAAATGTAGACGTCTGCTTCTCACAAATGGTACCCAGCTTACACCTTAAGTAGAAAGGACAGTCCACTCAAGGCAAAAGGATTAAAGGATATTTCGGCACTGGCGACGTAGTAGATACAGCTAGATTGGTGTTAGACAAGTCCCACGTGTTGTCGTCAAAATATATCACTATCATGACATCCAAATCGCGCTAGCCAAGAGTCACCCCAAAGAGAAATAAAGGAATTTCATTTAGAGGTCCATCAATAAAACATTATTATTTATAAATTACAACGTGTTAAATAACTTAAAATATAGTCTTCAAACTTTTGAAATTTGTATGCACTTCTTTTATATTTTATCGTGCTTCGCAAATAACGACTTATTCTGGTGCGTAACAGCTGAAGCACGTTGAATTATTACAATATTTTCCTCCTGTGATAACTAAATATTTTCAATAGTTTAGTGAAAACAGAATGAATTGCAACCTTGGATTTATGTCCAGGAATACATTGTATGACATTTACAACGTTATCATAAAGAAAGCGATATATTTTAAATTATTATAACTTTTTTAAAAATAAGTTAATAACAAAAACTACACGAAATCTAGCTTCAAGAATAGAATTTGACTGTATCTATGGGAAACGCCGCAGGATTACGAATATTTCGCACAATAATGGGTTTGAGAGAAGAGCCCTGTCTAATTAGAGCGTAACGCAATTTGCTACAAAAATTAGGAAAAAAACAGGGTCTGTAACTGATCGAGTAAGATAAGGAAGACCTAACATTTGTGATGTCAAAGTCATAGAGATTCTTCATGAAAATCAGGACATAGCCAGAAGTAATTCACTAGTAATCAACAGTACAAATGTGATATCCAAGCGATTGCAAGTGCCGTATACTATGATTTGGAAAATTTTACGCAAAACTCTAATATAATGTATCCATATAACTGAAAATGCTGTTTGAATTAAAGGAGGCATATTTGGCTACTAGATACGATTTTTCTTTACGAGAAGTGACTTTGATGCAAATTGAACCCGAATGGTTATCTGGTATTTTACGGACAGATAAGGGATATTCTAGTCTGAATGATGGAGTCAATGCTTAGAACTGTAGAATCTAAGTCTGCAGAAAATCCACACGAAATCTTTCGACAACGTCTGCATGACAAAACAGTCACCATTTGATGTAGGTTTACAGCTGATTTTATCATTGGTTCGTCAGTCGACCAGTCAAATAAGCGGCCTACTGTCGTGAGTGTCGTGGGGTTGTTTAAAAAGCTTAATCTTTAGAAGACGACCAACAACACTAAAATAATTAAAAGAGAATATTACAGAGCAAATTGGTTCAAGTCAACCGGAAATGCTACGAAATGCTGTGTAAAATTTAGAAGTAACAGAACGTAATGGAGTTCATATTGAGCAATTGCCGTAACTAGTTCCTTAAGCGATTAAATTTCGTTTATTTTTTGTATAATAATTTAAAATATATTCCTTATTTTATTATAACCACATGTACTACTTACTAGAACATGTGTTTAGTTTAGCAAACAAGACTACAGCAATAATATCAAAACAAAATATTTATTACACGTTATGTTATTTAAACCATTTCTTAAATATCATTGTCAAATAGCATATGATTCTGTCATACGATTTTTACAATATACATATACTTCAAACCAACAATGCTACATTCAGAAATATTTTCACACGGCATAACAACAAATATCCAAAAACAAGTACCAGTGAAAATACCATTAATTAAATAAACGAAAATCTACTTATTTATTAAAACATTTTTCAGATATTTCTTCGCAAATAAAGCGAAATAATCAAAAGTTCCCACCATTACATTTCACGTGCAAATTTTCCACACAATACACATACTTCTATATACTTGTCAGAACTAATTAAAAAATCAACACTACTTATACCAGTTGCAACGTCGATTAATATGGTAATATTTATTTAACTGTACTCATCTAACAAATTAGTAAATGTTACCTCTAATTGGTTTTCAAGTTCTTGGTTTTGCTACTTATTGTAAGATGCATAGAAAAGCCGTAGGTGTTACATTAAACGTTTAGATATCTTGTTATATTATTTATCCTACACTCGCAAATTGTTTAGATAAGTAATTATAATACTGTCTCAGATCGAAAGTAGAATATAGGTCGGGTCTGCACGTGGTAGTAGCAAGGCAGCAGACAAGTAGGTACTTATGTAAATATCTTAAATACCTTGTATTAGACGACTGTTTTGTATGAACGGAAATTGAATTAACTATGCAGAAATTTTCTTTCATTTCTATAAATAAAATGCAGTCAACCGGCTACAATCGACATTAAACGTCTAATATAAACAACTTTCTATTGCTTGACTAGTTACCATTTTACTAAAAAATGTGTTACAGTAGGAGGATGGCTGATTGCTCTGGTTCTTACTATTTTTAAAATCGAAACGTTGATTTCATTCGAGGAAACTATTTATATATTCAAATTATACAATATACTTTTCAACTGCCGAACTGATTATATGTTCACAGTTTTCTGCAAAGTGGATCAGCTGAAAAAGGGTGGCTGAACAATATCGCTACTGCTCTCAGATATTTGACTGGTCCCGAAAAAAGTGGCTCTCTACAATTGCGATGATAGTCAAGGAGGAATGCGTCTTTTCGAGAAACGTTTGGCTTCATATTTAAACTCGTTAGTACCTAGCTTCCATCTGGTACAATTTATGCTAAAAGCTCTACCACTAAGATGAGACAGAATTGGAAATACAAGTTCTGGGTTGATGCCAAAGCACCTCATATATACTGAGCAAACTATTACACCACACTGTGTCAAAGGTACTGCAAAATCCAGAAAGATCACACCAGTCGACTGCTGGAGCTACAGCGTCTTGCAGATCTCCTACATGAGTTCTCCTCTTTCTAAATAAATAGAAATATAAATTGTAGCAAAAAAATAAAAAACAAACTACTTTCCTAATGAGATTCCAACCAGAGAAATCAAATTATGTAAATATATCCCACACATATAATATCAGAAAACACAGGTAACCGAAATATCCGAAGAGTATTCAGAGAGTAGAGTTGATATGATTTTTTTTCACTCGAAAAGTCTCCATATTAGTAGTCATTCCAATTAAATTAGGTAAGCATTCGATTTCATTTACTTACAACTATAACAGAAGGATTTCTTTACGTCTGCATTAAATCGATTACTAGATCATAAAACATAATATTTTGGTTTCTTTGATTCTTTTCCTTTTCTTTTGACATCTTATAATTTTAAAAGGTCTTTTTGGCTCTTCTTCTTCTTCTTTGTCTCTTCATGTCTGAAGAATCGTGACATTATGGCTATCTGCGGCTGATAAATTTGGTCTTCCATCGTTGACGATCGTCGGTCTCTCGGAGATTGAAATGGATGACTTGTAATATTTTCTGTTTGTTCTAGCCATCTTGATGGTGCGCGGCCTCTGGGTCTTCCCCCTCTCACTTTGCTCAGTACTATAAGTTTCTCAAGGTTATCATCGCCTCTGCGTGTAGTATATCCAAAGTATTGCAGGGTAAGTCTACGGCAAATGGTGGACAATCGATCCGTGATGTCGAGGTCATTAAAGATTGACTGATTCGTTCTTCGAGCCGTCCATGGAATGCGCAGCATCCTACTGCAGCGCCATATCTCAAATGCATCTATACTCAGATCCGTATAGGAATATGGAGAACAGCAGAGATCGTACATCCCCGCTTCAGATCACCCAGTGTTGGTTATTAGAGACGCTAAATATATGTATAAATTCCTTCACTCTTTCTATATTAAGGAGGAGGTTACTATACTGCGTTATTTCTATCATCAACATGAGTTTGGTTTAGTCAACGTTTATTTCTACACCGAGCTCGTTGCTTTCGATGGTGATTCTTTCCAGCATCCGGGCCATTTCTTCTTTACTTTTCACTATTTGTTGGTGTTCAGAAATTTCTCGGAATTTTTCTATGAGTTGACGTATGTACATATGTTAAATATTTGATCTCTTGTCCCTCTTTCTTTTACGAAGACTGATTGTTCGAGAGGTATATGAGGTGTCTTTGGATTTGGTGTCTCTACCATTGGAAAATATAAATAAGTTTGAAATTATATATATGTTGAACCGACATTACATATATAGAAACTTTTAGTAATTGTTCGATAATTATGCTGAACACCTAAAGAGAATCTGGAAGTAAATTTAATGTTCGAAAACGAAACGTCGACTATACACACCCTTACCCTATAAGGTATTTTAATTTAGAGGATAATTGTGAAATAATCTCAAAGCATAACAGTTACCGGCTGTTTCTTTTGAGATTCCTTCTCCTTTTATATAATCATTTGTGAAAAGGCAAAAAGTTTTTTGCTTTCCCTATAAATTTAATTCAAAGCAATTAATTCAGTCTTTGAATGAAACGAAAAACATCATCTTTGTACTGTGTTCTCCGATGGTTAGCGAAGCAGATATTAAAATATGACAGTGAGCAGTGTGTAAAGTATAATGAACCTTTCGCACAGTTCAACGCTTTTGCGAGTTTCCGATTACAGTGTTCCTTATTTTTCTTCTTTATTATACTCGTACATGTTGTATAACTTCGTAAACTCTACCATAACAAGTGAGGCAGCGTTTGCTATAATAAGCAAATAATTGTACTGTATTGATGGGCAATTACCTTAGTGTTGCGTTTTTACGCAGGCATTTATTTATTCGCGGCCATATAATAGTAATGGAAACAACCATTTTACTATTGAATTAGAATAAAAATCTGTTTAACTGTTTTTACAGTATTTGGAAAAAAAACAGTTAAAATACTTAGATATTTATTTCGATAATTAATTGAAGAAGCATCAATACAATCAATAATCCAAAGAAATTACTAGGATTTGCTTCTGCTCATTAAGCTTCAATAGTTCCTATCAAGAAGTAGGAAGCGAATACTGAATGTCAGTAATAAAACATATCAAAATTAATCTGAGTTTTATCAGTAATTCAAATAAAGTCCAAAATGGAATCGTACCAAGAAAATATTTGCGTAATAATGTGATATAACCTGAACTTAGGTATGACAAAGTGAGTGAAATTTATGTTGGATTCTGTTAAATGAACAACAAAAGTCGACTCGTGTTAATTGGTCCTAAAAAATTTCGGCTCAGTACAAAAAACATGTAACAGATAATAAATGTCAGTGCGCTCTGTTTGATGTGTTTATTCCTGTGGCTGTGTTCCTATGGCTGCATCAAAGCTTTGGTCAGAATTGATCTCGCTGCCACATACCGTTCTCATTGGAATGAGCTTACCAGAATTAGACAGTTAGACAATGCACCGTTATATATATAAACCACGATAGATTCCGTAAAGCAGTCTTTATGCGCCGGCCCAAGGTGAAATTGCTAACAGATGCTAGATTAGAGTTAGGCATTCACTTTACTTTCTTTAAATTTATATTGATATAATCAAGGGTAAAGTGTAAAAGCAGGGTACTGCCTTGGCATACATCTGAACTTCCCCTTGGGGTTTCACCCATCAAAATACTTTACTGTTTTTCTTCTTTTTTTTTTTTTCTTTCTTTTTTACTGTCTATATGTTTATACAGGTATGTTTGATGTTGATTTTGTGGGTAAATAAAGACTATTATTATTATTATTATTATTATTATATGTTAAGTGTCGCTTATGCAGAAACTGTGAGAGCACAGATGAAACTATCGCCCATATTCCTATCTACCGCCTGCTATCGTACAGGGGACAGCTACTATAGAACCGAGCAATTAGACAAACCCAAACCAGGTAAATTAGTTATCGTCATGGGGACATAGCAGTCTTTTTGGGCAAGTCACCATTCGGGGTTTATCCACCCATGAAGGGGGAAAAAACCTGTCTACATTGTCCAAAACACAAAAGACTATAAAAAAGACGAAGAAGTAATATTTTACATAAGAGCACACACACACAAGTTCTTTGCTAATCTAGCTGTAAGCAAGAGAGTAAATATAATGCAGTACTTAATACTTTGAAAAGCAAATCATCAATCTTATTTTCAAGTAATCTGCAGACTCTGTATACAATTTTCTATATTTTTGCCAATTCATGCAATATATCTGTTTTAAATTTTAAATTATTGCCATTTCAATATTATAATTAGATACATGGCACTTTCACTTCCTTTGACAACAGTTTCAAGTGTCTATCGATATCGAAAAACAAGGAAACGGAAATAATAAAGATCGTAAACTAAATTGGTCATGTTCTTTCTAATCTGGATTGTCCAATTATAGCTTATTAAATTTTAGATCGTAAAACTCATCCTGAAAATATATATTGATGAAAGAGGAACTTGTTCAGTCTTTACGAAAGTAGTTTTTCAGAGAAAAAATATTAAGCAACGTCAATACCTATTCAAAGTATTGGCGGAAGAAAACGTATATAGAACTAATAGGTTGTTTACTTCCTCAATTTACTAAATATTTTAAGTATTAGTATATCATCGATCTAAACCATCTACAAAAGGTAGTAGCACATGTAAAAGGATATCTCTTTCAATTATCTGGTAAAACAATGTAGATATTTTTACAATGCTGACAATAACATGTCATGTCATTAAATTTATTCAACCTTCACGATAGTAATTCCAGCACTTTTTGTTTGTTATTCTTTCGACATAAATCTCTTCTAGACAATGTGTATCATTAACCATTTCAAAATGCTCGTGAGTGTAATCTAATTCATTAGGATGCAATACCGGTGGATGTATATTATACGATGAACGAGCATGAGAACGTCTCTATTATTTTGAATATAAAGACACACACACACATAATAACAGACGGTAGCGCTTTCAATTTGTATTCAACTTTTAGTTTCTTTAACTTCTCATAATAATAGTTAAGTAATTATAAAGACTAACATCGTGTGTTATCGTCAAAGTCGTGTTACTTTCAGTCGAGCAAATTAAAAGTAATGCTTCATCGAAATAGTGACCTAACATAAATTCTACATTGTTACAAATTTCTTGGTATACGAGCCCCGTCCCGTTACAATTGGCACACCTCTAAAATTTTTAGCAAGTAATATTTTAGAAGAAGAAATCCTGTTCATAAATATGTTAAAAGTTTTTTATTTTTCATCAAGCATTTTTGCCAAGAATTACAAATTAGGTTACAACTTATTTCGAAAAAAAATCAATAATAATAATAATTATATATAAATAAACTTCAGACGAACAACCTTCGACAAACATTAACGAAACTTTACCATTGCGTTACATGGCCTTTGGCTTTGATAACGGCATGGATTCTCCTGGGCATTGTATTTACAAGTTCTTGGCAATCTTGTGCCGTGTATCCAATCCATATTTCTCCAAGCCTGGTTATCAATTCTCCCACTGATCTTGCAGGAGCATGGGTGATAGGTCAGGTCTGCTTGAGAGCCATTGTAACAATGGAATATTATTGTCCTTAAACCATTTTAATGCTGTTTTTGACTATGACACGCAGCACCGTCCTGTTGGAATATAAAATCGTCCCCCGAATTCAAAGTTTCTTCCATCGTGGGTAACAAACATTCCTTAAGAATAGTTAAATATTTATCGGTATTGACAATACCATCTATAAAATATAACCGCCCGACACCTTTTGCCGCCATTGATCCCCACACCATAACGGATGCCGGAAATTTAACTTTTCGTTTCAGACAATCTGGATGAAATGTCTCATGTCCTTCACGGAGGACTCGACTCCAACTGTCACCTATACAGACTTCAAATCGAGACTAATCACTTCAATGTATTTTGTTCCACTGTTTCAAGTCCCAATTACTATGGTCTCTGGCCCATTTCAATCTATTTTTCTTTTGTGTTGAGGTCAATATAGGTTTTTCTTTGGCCAAGAGAAAAAGATATTTAACAAAACAAAATTAGTACTTCAAAAGTGTCACCTTGTACGACCCAAATCCAAGTTTCTTAGCTTCCCTGTGACATGTGGATCTTGATACACGTCTTCCTACAGCATCACTCCATAGTACACTCAACTGCCCATAATTAGCACGCCTATTTTGTTTTATTATTCGTTTCAAAGCTCTTCTGTCGTTATCAGTGAGTTTGCTTTTCTTTGTATTACGGGGTTTTGGGGTCACTGAACAGTTTTTCTTGTAAAATTTTATTACATTTCTAACACTGTACCTTGATATATCCAACAATTTTCCAATTTCAGAATATGAATTCCCTTCATTCGATAGTTTTACAATTATTGACCTAATTTTTTCATCAATTGCTTTACCTCTTGCCATCGTTTATTTAATTACAATAACCACAGCGTATAATAATAATATTTACTGCCCATAATATAACCTAACGATGAATTAATGGAAGTTTTGAAATATCTTTCATAGCTACCTCGATTTTTACCAATTTTTATGTGTTAAGAATACATGAACAAATCAGACGCAAACGGTTAACTGGTGAATTTTGTTTTTATCTAATATATTTTGTTTGAAGTACATATTTAACATATATTGTCCAACGTTTAAGAGTTTTATCCTTTTATTTTTCAGTTAAAAAAATTATAGTAACCGTTTTTCAAACATGTTTTGGCTAAAATTTAAAATTTTAGTAGGTGTGCAAATTGAAACGGGACGGGGCTCGCAGATCTTCCATTTAACTATGTATTAAATTTGTATTGTATACCAATGGAACATTTCGAACATTACTCTTGTAATTTTACGATGAATTTTTGTTTGATTAATGGAATAAAAGCCATACGTATGCTTACATAAACTACATATGTACATATAACCTAAGGTTAAAGAAATCGGCGAACCTTTTTATTTTTCACTAAAATGCATGTATTCATATACGACTTTGGTTTTGTTTGCGACATGCAAAGTTTCAGAAAAGCTACCATTGATAAACTTCCTATACAGTACAATCTGACTCAGCTATAGTAAAAACATAACTGTACATACATATATTGCTCCCGCCATATTTTACCTGTGCGACATTTTTCTTGCTGGTCAACAATGATCGGTCAAGATATTAGAATTTCACAACTAAAGTCTTCTGGTGAAAGTACTTCTTGTACTCATCATTCACTGCAGCAAGATACTCCGGGAAAAATCTAGGTGCGAGTGCAAAAAGGGCAGAAGCATATTAGCGGTAGAAGTTATGACAATTGTACTTTAATAAGATGTTATAAAGCCCTAGGCAACTGTGGTTTTTCACTTTTCCATTTTCCAAAAGCTATTTGTATTATATTTGAATGGTTGCCAAGCTGCTTTCTCCAGTGCGTTAAATAATTCTTCAAACTTTTTCATCGTACTTTACTGATAATATTTCTAATCACACAAATATTCTGTAAATGTAGTATGATAGGTAACCGAGATAAAATATGATAGGTAACTGAGATAACGACAGTATTCTATACAGCCGGAATGCTTATCAATAGTTTGGTAGTGCATTAAGTTTCAAGTTATCGCAAATAATCTATCTATACATACAGTATATATTGAAACTTTTCCAATAAAGTTTCAAGGTTTTTAAGGAAGTTAAGTATTACTTTTACCTCAGCAAAAAAACACAAATATTGGTGAACGATAGTGATAAAAACACAGTAAAAAGCTGACTCAAGAGCCATTACATTATAACCAGCTGTTAATAATATGCAGGACCACCTTTAGCCCTAAAAATTGTCAGCTCCCGCCCAGATATTGACCTCGCAATGTGCTGACAAGTAGTTTAAGGTATCTGGTAACAAGCAT
>ML219231.1:16613-44675 GCA_004785975.1 Popillia japonica
TGCCATTCTAAACATCATAACTATTCTCAATACGCCCCTGTACAAACCAGACAAGAATACATGTTTGCAATTGTCCGTACAGTTACACATTGCAGAGACATCTACAGCAGGGATTGAAAGAAGCTTTTCTTCTTTTGGTTTGATCCAATATGATATACGAAATCGAGTAGGAAACCAAAAGCCAGTAAATAGGTTTTGATGTTTAACTGCATGAATCAAAATATAGAAAAAAAAGTCAACCCTGCATGGGCATGGGAACCAGTCCAAGACTATTAAGTTTATAGCACTAGCAACCACACCACCACAGACATTAATAGTTCATCAGGTGAGGATATGCCAATATCAATGTTAATAAAATAAAGTAAAAATCTATTTCTTTAATATTTTTTTAGGTGTTATTTTTTAGAATATAAGTTTTTGTTAATGTGTTTGTGTTAAAATTATGTTTTATGGATAAAACAATGTTGCTTTTTTATTAAATAATAAAATTCTAAATGATATATATCGGATATATACATATCTGAAATATATCCGATATATATCACGTAATATGATATTTATATAAATATCATGATATTTTCGAACCCTGATCACAGCATAACAGTTATCTAATTTAACATCGTATAAAACATGAATTAGTAAACTAAAATTCTAATTAAAATTAGAAGAATAATATGTAGGTATGTGTATGTACATATATGTACCGGGTGGCAAAATAAAAACGCAAAGTGCTGTATCTCAAAAACTTCGTCCGAGAGACTTGGCGAAGAACAATATATCACTAAAGTGGTCAAAAAAAGTATGGAAAATATTGTCAGATTTCCAAGATGGTCGAAAGAGGACGTAACCGCCATCTTAAACTTTTAAAGTAATTTTTCACTGAAGTCCACCCAGTAAATGTTACCAAAAAATATGTGCCTTTTAAAATTAAGCTCACTCGAGTAATTTTTGTTTAACACTTTTTAAAGTATCTATTAAAATAAAGTGGTGAGGGGTTGGAGGGTAATTCGATCTTTTTTTAAATAAACAGTTGTAACTCTTATACGACTGAACGTTCCATCAAACGCATCTTATGTTACCTATGATATGTCTAATTCTTAAAGATGCCACTACAGCGCGTTTTTTTATATAATAACAGAAAATTACTAATTCCTCTAAAAAGTAAATACAATAATACGACTTTTTTCATAAAAATATAGTGAAATGATACCTAAATAGGTTAGTGAAAACAGTATCTCGATATCTTATTGATAGCTTGAAATATCGACAAAAGAAGAAAAATGGTATTACACCGGTATTTATTGCTGTTTATTTGACTTTTTTCAAGATTCAATAATAACACTTCATAATTTAATAAATTTTAAATAATGAAAGTATTTTTAGTTCAAAACAACGTGCACAATAAAAAAAGAACCGATTTTGAAATAAAACTAATGCGTCCTTTAATATTCGAACTGTCCTGCATCACACTCAATGCATTATTGGAGTCGCTCATGCATGGACATCACAGTAGCTTCAATTTCTGGTCTTGACAGGCTACAAATAGCCTCTTGTATTCGTATTTATTTTCATATTGTATCTAGCTATTGGTGGAACTTAGTAAACAGTTTCTTTCAACCGACTCCATAGATAGAAGTCAGAATAGTAGAACAGGTGAGTTCTGACGATCGTGGTAGCGGAAGAAATACGTACTTGCCCAACCCACCTCTGGTGATATCTTAGATCTAAATGTTCTCACACATTTCATCGGAAATATACTGGGCAACCGTCTAGTTGCAAAAACATATTCTGCCGTAATAGCAAGAGCACATTTTTTAATAAAATAGGCAATTGATTTACAAAAAAATCGCGAAACACGCCATCATTTAGTGGTTGTTCAAAGAAAGAGAGACCTTTAATAGTTCCGCCCAAGATGCCACACCACATATGGAGATACCAATGGCTTTGATGTTGGAGCTGGCGCAAAAGGCCATTCGTAGTCTGTTAAGAGAAGAAATTGAAGGTATTCCACGTATCCACGCATGAGCGACTCCAGCAATGCATTGGGTGTGATGCAAGATAGTTTGAACATTGAGGGACGCATTAGTTTTATTTCAAAATCGATTCTTTTTTCTTATTGTGCTGCTGGACGTTTTTTTAGTTTTTTTGAATTAAAAATACTTTCATTATTTAAAATTTATTAAATTATGAAATTTTATCATTGAATCTGGAAAAAAAAGACAAATAAACAACAATAAATACCGGTGTAATAGTGTTTTTAAAATTATATGATAACTAAATTTTCTTTCGCCGATAGTTCAAGCTATCAATAAGATACCGAGATATCGTTTTCACTAACCTATTTATGTGTCATTTCGCCCCATTACTATGAAAAAAAGTCATATTATTGCATAATTTTTTTAGAGAATTTTGCAATTTTCTGTTATATTATCAAAAAGCACGCACTAGCGGCATCGCTAAGAATAGATATATCATAGATAGGATGCGTTTGATGCAACAAATAAATCCTTTTTCCAAAGGAACCAAGTTCGTTAAAATCTGTTCAGTCGTTTAGGTGTTAAAGCTGTTTATTTAAAAAAAACATCGAATTCGAAGCAATTCGAAGAAAACATTATTTTATAAAAAAGTTGGAAATTTCTAGAAATTCGTTTTAAATTAAAAATTCAGAATTAATGACCAATTTTTTCTAAACGGGATTTTCCAAACTCGGTAATAAACCTAAACTGTCACATAAATTTTATGAACACTCAATTATTACTATTATTACTATTTAGAAAAATAAAATAGACATATATCTATGCTTGATCAACAAAGACTATTAAAATGTTCTGTATTGTAAGATAATTAACAATAAAAGCATTTGATTACATTGGCAACGATTTCTCATGTAATAGTGCACGTAGTACAGAGGAGAAAATTATTATTAGCACATTTATAACCTCTGGAATAGCGTTTTTTACAACGTTAATAGTTCAAACTTTCTAATAGGTTTAGCCATAACAGTCCACTTAATTCAACCCGACGA
The DNA here is from genome assembly GCA_004785975.1 of Popillia japonica. Taxonomy (NCBI): domain Eukaryota; kingdom Metazoa; phylum Arthropoda; class Insecta; order Coleoptera; family Scarabaeidae; genus Popillia; species Popillia japonica. The sequence goes on from ML219231.1 coordinate 19,639, forward strand.
TTTTGGAAATCTCGAATAACGGACGATATTTAAAGAATTATAGTTTTTGTTTTGGCTTACTAGAATTTATACTCATAACAAAAGTAGACCACGATATATATACAGTGTGTAAAGGGTTTCCTATAGGGAAAACTTTTTTTCTACATTTATCAGGTAGATTCGCTGCTCTCACGTCAACATTTTTTTCAAATTAAGCTCTTTGAACTGTCAGTAAATGACGTTTCTTAACGAGTAATGACATGGATAATACGATACTGATATAGCATTCGTACTTAATCATATTTACAGTCAACAGCTCGACATAATTTCCAGTTTTTGAGCTTATATTAAGTGATTACTGGAATTTTCTTTGTCTACAGGGGGTTTCGATACAAGGAACATTTTTTATGAAGGATAAGGTTTTCTCCTAAAACACATATTAAAACAGTTTTCCCTATAGGAAACCCCATCACTTTACACAGCATTATAATGTATCTAAATCAACATCCAATATTAACATTTGAAAATAGTTAGGAATTAGAACACCAAAACTTCAAGACCGTACATTGGTTGAGTAAGGAATTATAAAAAGATGAGGAGGTCAAAACAAAATCCTGTACCTTGGACTATTTCATATTCGATTAACTTCGTGTAGGTTAGAAAGCTGCAGAACAAGGCTGCAGATGAGGAAGCCTTGGTAGCTTTTAGACTGCTGCAGAAGCACCTCTAAAGAGAACTATTCAATCGGCAACAGAAAGATGAATTTGACCTGACCTGGTCGATACCATAAGAAAAACCGTAAGAAGACTATAACGAACTACAAATAGGTCAGGTGTACATACATACATCTACTATGTAATTACTATTCTTTTAATAAAAGTAAAATTGCTTGTTTTCATACCTATATGTATGTATTACTGTCAAATCGGCGCAACGGCTTTTCTTTTATTATTATTTAATTCCGATTGGATTGTAAATTACAAATATGTGTTGCAAATTATAAGATATACCTACCTTCTATTATATCACACTAGTTTGAACTAGGAAAGCAGTAGCAGACTATTAACATCTGCTTTATCTCGCAATTGTGTAATAATAAATCCATTTTTCTTGTATGTCTGTGCGTGTACAAGTGCGCTGTAGAATTCCCTCATATCTTGAAAGTACGTACCATAATGATTCGCGATTTCAAAAGGTTCGTACCTCAGAATACAGACCATTTTCCACGCTTCTATACGTATTGAAAACGCACGAGATGTAAAGGTCTGTGTGAGGATATTTCTTTATTTGCGCAAATGTTTTAACAGGGCGTGTATAACGTGATGGATGATAAAAGCCAGAGACTTCGTGCCCGGTATTATACTGGTACACTGCGGTATGCAGCTGGACTTTGAATGGAAGAAAGGAGGTGTTCAAACGGATTTTTATTACGCCGTACATGTATATGGGATTATCTTTTTTAATTAAATAACAAAACGGTCGCCGAGGTAGTATTTGCGAGATGAGAGCTCTGTATCTAAATTTACGATTTAACTGCATGGTATTAGTGCTGTTTCACGCAAAAAAAAGCAGAAAGGAGGAAAGAGGTATTTCGCGTTACTATTACTATACATACATATAGTGTTATAAAGAACAGTATTATAATAGCATTATAATATACGCGTAGCGAAGAAACTGTACATATTTCTGCAATGAGAATTACGATAGCGATACCTATTTGTGCAATAAATACAAACCGCTTTGAAACATATTTAACTGTGAGGTCGCCAGCTGTGATTTACGATTATTAGCTTTCGATTTTTTCCATCGATTTCTCGACGAGTAAACGAAGTAAAGTGGTTTTGCGTTATCTCCAAAGCTTTATCTAATTGTCACGTACTCAAATTATTCGAGATTTGCACGTTTACGAAAAGAGAGAAATGTATTTCTTGAGCTTGTTTTCTTAAGTGAGGTTATGAGAAGTCGGCGAACCCGGATTCGTATGGCGAATTCATAGGCATATGTTTATTACGCATCACATATGTATATTTAGAAAAATTAAAATAGTTGACTATTTAGAAATTTTAAATGGCCTTCAGCGACAAGTTGAATTCTCAACTAAACGAACAAATTTCCTGTTAGTTCAACCTAAATAGATGGACTATTACGTAGAGAAGCCAAAACTAGGAAGAAGGAATTTAAGGAATTTAATGCCAAGGCAATAGCTAGAAATTTTGCAGTGCGTCGATGGACTAATAGCCTCATCGACAACAAGACGTCCTTCCGACCTTAATACAAACGTTTTAGTTGCTATACTAGAGCAAAATTTACATCAGTAAATAAGGAACATATCGGAGACGTAGAATTGATCACAATCAACTGTTTTCTCTTCAATTCCAAAGGACAAGTCAATCAAACCGTCAAAAACACCGCCAGGAATATAATGTTATTTACTGGAAGCAAAACAATTGCCTGCTACAGAAACGGAAGGTATTAATGACTCGACGTGATAACGATATACAAACGGCCATAATCCTAATTTTGTTGAGTTTAAGTTTACTGCACGATAAAGTCATAGTTCGACGAGCAATATATTGACGTGCATTATCTTCCTGAAAAAGGACGTGTGGACGGCAATCTAGATAAGGTAGTAAAGTACTTCACAGGACAACATCAGCATATCGCGCAGCTGTCATACTACCTCGAATGAACAGAAGTGGCAATCGGCTACCACAAGCAATAACTTCCCAAACCATTACTTCAACAGTCCTGTGTACGTGCCTCTCAACAGCAAGCAAACCTAATATTGCGTCGCTCTCCACGCCGGCGTCGTATCCTTCTACGGCCATCATGCATACCTAGACAGAATCACGATTCGTTGCTGAAGACGACATTATGCCATTCTACTTCCCAGTGCTGCCGTTCTCTGTATCAGTGCAAGCGTTGACCACAGTGGTTTGCAGTCAAAAGAAACATTAATCGTGGACCATATGAAAAAAGTTCTTCTCCAAACCATTGGTCATCGATTTGACGCATTGTAACAAAACAATCTCGTAAAGCTCGTTGTTTCAAGCGCCTACTTCACGCTCTGTGGAACGTGTTGGCTGACCAGTTCGCCTTCTTCGTATTCCTCTACCTTCTTTGGTCCACACACGCATTACCGTCATTTCAGTACAATTAACACGACTGCCAATTTCGTGATAGGACAAACTAACACCTCGATACCAACAATTCTACCCCTATCAAACTCACGCAGCGCAGCTGTCATACTACCTCGAATAGACAGAAGTGGCAATCAACTACCACACACAATAGCTTTCTAAACCATTACTTGAACAGTCCTGTGAACGTGCTTCTCAACAGCAAACCCAATATCGCGTCGCTCTCCATACCGGCGTCGTACCCCTCTACAGCCATCATACATACCTAGACAGAATCGCGATTCGTCGGTGAAAACGACATTATGCCATTCTGCTTCCCAGTGCTGCCGTTCTCTGCATCAGTGCAAGCGTTGACTATAGTGGTCCGCAATCAAAAGAAACATTAATCATGGACCGTATGAAAAAGTCCTTCTTCGCCAAACCATTGGTCAGCGATTTGACGCGTTGTAACAAAACAATCTCGTAGAGCTGGTTGTTTGAAGCGCCTACCTTCACGCTCTGTGGTACGTATTGTTTGCGCATTGCTGTCATTGCAGTACAATTAAACGACGACCAATTTCGTGATAGGACAAACCAACACCTCGATACCAACAATTCTACCCCTACCAAAGTCACTAACACCGTGATAATTTTGACGTCTTCGAACTCTAGGCATTTTGTTATGCTTAACACTTACAACTTTTCTATATTAGTCAGCTCACATGAACATGAATCGCTTCGCAGAAAAGTAAGAGTTGACATTCTTATCATACCATGCTTTAAATATAATAATACACATACATAATACACACACATAATACACTACTCACAGCTTCAACTTATATTCAGTACCTCTTACAAAATGCTGTCGATTTTTTGGAAGTAATACAGTTAGTGTAAGTTTTACAGCACACTGAACAATTACATTTAATCATATGAAGAATGAACAATCTCTCGTTGAGCAATGGTATGTACCTACTAAGTACATACGTATTAATACACATTCACCAGCGCAATCAGTGAAAATGGGCTATAAAACCTACAGACAAATCTCTAAAACTAACTCCCACTAACATCCTACTAATACCAACAACATATTTTACAGCTAAGCGCCAATTTCCTTAATGTGTAAGTACCGAAATTACAAATCTCCATTTATATTGCAATAATTGAAACAGATTAGGTTTCTTAACTTAAATGCTATGATGTAAACATAATATATGTACAGTATTTCGTTCCTTTCCATCAATACTTTGAATTACAAAATATAATTTACTTCCTGGATATGTACATACGTATTTTCCTGTCAGGTTTCGAAGCAACATTCCTCAATTTTTACGAAAGCATACATGTGTATAGTTTGTGGCTGTATGTGTGTAGTGTGTATGTGTGTATGTATATGTAATCACGCTTTAACTAGATGCCGTAGATTTCGATGGGTCGCGATCGAATCCAATTCTCCCAATCACCTCTACATATTCGACATAGGAGGAAATGTATCACACGTGCGGTAAAAAATTAATGAGACCTCTCTCGAACTAGAACACTTTCGGAATGTTGTTTTTAATTGGCAATTTCTTCTCATTGTTTTGGTTGTGTGTGCACGTTCGTCGGGTCACGCATAGGATTTCTCTGTATTTGTGGTATGCATATACAAAAGTATCCACACATTATTCAGAATAATATTAAGGAGGTAATTTTCGGCTTCTTCGTGTTTACGATTTGTTTTGAAAATATAATATGCACAAGTTTTAAATATGGTAAGCATCTTATTCACTGAAATGTGTGAGATAGAATTATCAAGATACGAAACGAAATGTGCAATTGTAACCAAGAATGAATTCCAAGTAAAGGATGGCAAGAGAGGCAGATGACAAGATAGATAAAACTACGTAGAACTTGCTACTTCCACTAAAAAGCGAACGCGTGTTCAGATATTCTAAAGATATCTACGAGAAAATAATACATGTAAACAAATTCAGAATTTCTTAGAATACACCTGTATGTGTTAACTGTAAGTAAAAAAGGAAAATCAGGATACTAAACAAAGGCAAAACTTCAGGTGCAGGCAGTCGCATCATTTCTAGACGCAATTCTTACACAAACTTTGTAATGTATGTCTGCATTTTGTCCACATTTTATGCACAAAAATGTATATACATAAAGTATTATGTGAAAGAAATAGTTTCCTATTGGTAGTGACAAAAAAAACTGTAAACTATTTCAACGCAGGAAATATTAAAAACATTGTGAGTGTTGCTTATACAATCTAAAGAATAAACGCCAGTAATGTCTTTGTGTGTTCTAAAGTAAAGAATAACGACAAACGGAAGAAATTCGCGAAAAGTTTCCAAAGAGATGATTGCAAAATTTGTCTGGAAAATAACTCGAGCAGCAATATTTCTTCTACAAGTTCAAAAGGCTGTTGTTGCCGATTAAAGCAACAAATTATTGCCAACCATTACGTTTTTCAAAATCACGGACAAGGAGCATGGTCAACTATTCCAATTGTCAAAACTATCAATTCATACCTTCGAAAACGTAATGTTGACTGTGTCAACAAACTAATAGAATAACTGCTTCCAAAATTGATCTCAGTGCATGAAAATATTTCGAAAATCCATAAAATACATATTTAAAAGCTATCTAGCTAGCAACAGATTTAGCGCATATTTTACGAACATACATATAGTTCCATCCTAGTTATTTTCTGCTTATCCTCAATTTTAAATTACAAGCTTCAGCCAGTAAGATATCTATTACATAAACATTAATATGTATTTACTTATTAAAAAGCAGAGTATTGTTAAAGCGCGATTATGTTAACAATATTTGCAATTATAGAAAGAATAAATACACAGTAATGAAATAGAAATTGCTGCTAATACACTAATTCAACACAGCAATTTATTTTAGAATATAATGATTTTTAAACGATTATACGTAGATGTAATTCTAAAAGTAGTACAAGTAGTTTAGAAATATAAACTACTTATACTTGTAATTAGTACGTAGTTCTAGTTTTTTACTTTAACACAAATTGAAGAAAATAGGTTTAAATTTAAAAAGTGTATAATATTATTTAGTTTCACATTTACAATTACTCTAAAGCAATTATTGTATAAAGAGCTTGATCATATGAATTATGCATTATTACGACTTTACATAAAATTTAGTACTGTATTTGAACCTGGACTAGATTGAAATTCTTGCCCTTTAATTATGTAGTGACAAAAGTATTCACTTTTTTTCTAAAACATACTGGTGGATGAAAGTAATTTGACCATCTATGTAAGTGGCACACAATCCCGCGTACGTACATCAATAGTAAGCACATCAATGGATTTATATGATAATCTTAACGCAGTTTTCCCTGCGGAGGTCGCTTTTGGTATAAAGTATCGAATTTAATATAGTTTTGAAATTATCAACACAGTTATTGCCGATTTTTTGCATTCAATTTCGAGAAATGCCAAAGAAAACTCTACCAGTTTCAGACTAATTGGCAAAATAGGAACAAACTGTTATATTGTTAGTGCGATATTGTCTTATTGCTAAATCTTAATAGGAATTTTGATTGCTCGATGCCATAAAAGTCAATTTATACAACATTTATACGACAAAATTATTAATTTAAAATAAAAGAAAAATTCATAAAACCAATTCAAAATATGTTTGGTTTTTTGAATTTTGACAAATTGCACATTTTAATCCCCTATATATGTTTTGAAGTCCTCATTAATAAGTACCACCAAAGGAATTTGACTCCCGGAAAATACGCGAACTAATTTAACAACGTCTTGCTCTGTAACCCTCTCTTCCCCCGCCTCGTCCGTTTAATGTACAGTGAGTTGATTTAGAATCGACTCAAACTGCCATAAAACTCGATAAAAGTATGCTTTACAGCGATATCCGAATGCGAACCAGTAATGATATGGTCAACTATATGTAAATAGCCAGCTGCACTAATCTTAAGCAATGCGATGTTCTTTTCACGGATAAATCCATTTTTGCATATCATTAATGATCTGATGGTTAAGAAAGAGTACAGAGAAGACAAAATGAGCGACATGGCAATTGCACTACATATCTCCGAACGGGTATCTTTGCATGTTTGGTTTCTTCTTGTGTCAGCAAGTACTTCCACAGAAACAAGCACGAAGCTAACGTTTGTAGAAAAAAAGTGCTATAAATGCTACCATGTATGTGTAAAATATTACACAAGGAATTGTCCCATTTTCTCATTTTATTGAAGATTACTTTAATGCGTGACAATGACAGACTCCAGATCGCAAAATACCCTACTGACTACCTTAATTGACCACATGCAGTATAAAGCTTATTTCGATGTAACACAATAGGAGCAAATTATGCAAAAGCTTCGATTGGTTCTTTTAGAAGAATTTGAAGCAAATCCCTAAAAACTGCTTAACAGTAAAAAGTGCAATACGAGGATGACTGAATAGCATTATCTAGGCTCAAGGATAACACGAAATCTAGTAAGACAGTTCAAAGTTGATTAAAAGCTAGCATAAACAGGTAGGTATTTTTCTGAAATTGTTGAGGTGGCTGGTGCTTTGCCGAGAATTATTATGATATTAGCACTATCAGACAATTAGAAAATATGTACAAATCACTGGCACCATCTCTTCTTCAGGTAAAACAATTTTTATCGTTGTTCTGCATTGTGTTATTGTTAGTAAAATAATGACTTTTAGAAATTATTACAATTAGTCATAAGATTGTTGAAATTTGCAAAATGGGCAGCGTTAATACTATAGTGACAGAGTTGATTTTGCTGTTTAATAGTATAACATCGTCGTAGTTTGTCCGTTTAACACCGTTATTTTTTTGAACTTAATAATCAATCAGCAACGGATTGTATTGTTTACATCTTTTACTGTTATACATATATGTTTATACGTAGACGTATCTAGTACTGATCAGAATTTGAACTCGTACATGGTCACATTTACAAGCTTGTAATTTACAAAATAAAACGTGCCCTAACGGTAAATCTTCGAAAGTAAAATACGTGAAACGATTTAGCGGGTTTAAAATAGCAGTTAAATGGTTCAAAATCACATATATGTTTATATTTACTACACGCTTTCATCAACGATGGAAGTGTATAATATAACATACATAGTACAGTATAAAATTTCGAATAACCTTGACCTGAGCGGAACATGCTACCAAAACATAACCGGACAAATTACATCTAAAAACAACTATTTTATCGCGCAAAACAATTCAAATTATGTTGGAAAGAGAAATTCTTTAATTACTAAAATGTTTTCTAATAGAAAAAAAAATAAATATTTTTAATAGTAAATAATAAAGTATATACATATGTAAATACAAGTCAAGTTGTTTGACTAGTCTGCCGTCAGCAAAACAGGTGTTATATGGAAAAAACATTTTAAGATCAGGCTAACGACCATGTTTTGAAATAAAAAATAACTACATATGTAATAATCCAAACCTAGCACTGCACTAATTGATTGGCCAAGCACGATTAATAAAAAAATACATTTATAATTTTTAATTTTCTTTTCGACTGTTATATTTAATTAAAGTTTTTTATTAAGCACGACACATTATTGACTACGCAGTAAATAAACTGCATGTTTTTGCAAAAGTCCGAAACAATACAATTAAAAAATGTTTGAATGTTGAAATTGGAAAAATAACCAATAATCATTACGAAGCAAATATATAATAGATGTAATGCTGAAATGACATTATTTTGTTTGCTTATCACACATACAACTGTTTATTAATTTTAATGTAAAATACGTGTAAGTTTTTATTTCTTTATTTACTCTAATTTTTTCAGTAGCATATTTTGTGCTACTACAATTTTTAGAAGTCCGTGGATATCTACATATATGTATGTATGATTGACATTTCTAAGTACATAATACTAAGATTTTATTATATTATAACTTAATAGAAAGCCACGTTTTATATAATTCAACGCGATTTCTAATTCATTACTATTGTTTTAATAGACTTTTAACCAAATCTTGGCCTAGATTTGCGTATACTAGCAGTTACCTACAAGGCTTTTTTTAACAGACGGCATATACATACTTTGTTTCAGAAGTATTTAATTGATTTTATATCTTGGAGAAACCTTATCTATACTAACATCATGCAAATATTTTAGATTTGTGTATAGGTACTCGTAGAAAAACTGATGCTTCAAACCGAAATATTTTCAAAACATTACAAATGCTCCGAAAGTAAATATTTCAAACGTAATGTATACATAGTGTTCTGTACTAGCTGACACATTTTAGAGATAACCTAATTGTTTTTGTGTATGAAAATTGTGAATTATAAGTTATTTAAGAAACTTTACCTCAGAGAAGAGAGCAGTTTAATTCGAATTTAGCAAATCTAATGTTTAATTTTTTAGTTGCTGCACGTTGGTTACTTATTATGCAATTCGATTATAAATACTATCAAGTAAGCCGTGCAAAGTACGACTATATATGCCTCCGTGTTTCGAGCCTAATTTTATTTTAACAAGACTAGATCGTTATTTAAAAATATGCAGTTTATTTTAGTCAGAAGTTTTTAACTAGTAATCACTCATTAGGAATGAGTTGAAAACTACCGAGCCATGGTCGTAGACGAGAAGATTTTGCCAACCATAAGACTAAGTAACTATTTCAACCCGTGAATTGTTGCTTTGATCAGCTAAAAATACATCTTCAGACTCACTTCAATTGAAAGTTCATGTAAAGCAGGTCTAAGTTCAACCTTACAAAACTTGAGGAATCGGTTACCATACCTCAAGCTTATAAGCATAAAAATTGGCGTTGTATTACTCTATGAGCTCATCTTCTACACTAAACACATTTTTCACAATTTTATCAGAATACTAAGTATGCCATCATTCAAAAAGTGCCAAATTAAGAATGCTTCACGTAGAAGATGGCATGGTAATTACGAGGTTGTTTCTAAGCCATAGGGACCTTGTGGAATTAAAATTACCCCGTACGCAGTCCGATCCACCAAGGTGATCCTAAGTGAATCAATCAACTCGTTGGATAATAGAATTTTTCTTGACCTTTTCTGTGACATTCTGGTAAAGGTGTAAAAATATTTTATAAAACAAACTAAACAAAATTCCAAATAAACTTTTAAATCAATGTTACAAAGTTGAAAAAATTAATATCTGGTTTCACAAATAATTTCTTGTACATTTCTATTTTACACTTTTTTATTTTTGCTAGCAAATATGTATGTAATTTACCTAAAACGTAACGCGCTCTTTTTAAATGAAGGCACATTTACTCTCATAATAACTAATTTCAGCGTTTAATCTATGTGAATTAAGACACTGCAATCTATATATGTAAATCAGTGAAAGTTTGCAACAAATTAGGCCTGCTATCAATAGATATCACGATGCCGACAAAATACGGCGCTGATAAAAGCATTAAAATTACATATACTTGAGCGTTTATTAAAGTGTGCTTTTAGTTTTGAACTTATGAGCTTCAAATTAGTATTAATAAAATTTTTAGCTAATACGATTTTTTAATTTCTTTGCTTCAAGTTTTGATCAAAGTATACTATTTTATTGCTAAAGCTAGTTTAGTTTAGACACATAATGAACCTTTGTGCCTAGGCAGAAGGTTTTGCAAAATTTAAATATTTAATTTATTTCTGCAACCACTATTAGAGACTGATATTTTGACACAAGACTAGTTTTCATAAAAAATGCAAGTACTATGTCGTAGCATGGGATAAAATAATTGTTACACTACAAGCTTAATCTAGATTTCTGTTTTTAGTGTAAAGTCTAATTGCTTTTGTAAACCCTGTTCAACACTGCGTTTTCTGATGCATGTAGGCAAATTGCATATACGTAACATAGAACATTATGAAGAATATGTAGTATTTCCATAATGTATAGATAGAATTAACAATCAGTCTAGCAGAGCAAGCATAACCTATGTACATACATACATATATGCAGAACCGAATGAACTGAACTTTACGGAACTGAAATTTACATCGAATTATTTAGTTATTCCTTTACGATTGTACGATGTAAAAAAGTTTCATAACTTCTTAGTTTTCATGAACGCGAAAAAATTACTACATGTTATATTAAATATTACTAACATTGCCACCATTTTTGCTGTATTCCTCAAACAACTATTACTTTTACATCAAAAATATTTTTATAGATTTTACCTTTAGAAATAAATATTCTTACAGTGCCTTAAAACATACCGTAAGCATAATTAGTTCCACCTCATTGTTATCCATTTTATTTATTACCGTCTACAATGGTGAATCACCAAGTGGCAGATGCGTATTATTGCGTCCATATAGAATCAGATAAGATAAGATTAGGTGTGTACCTAGCTTTAATGCAGCATAATATAATAGGCAGTATATCCTGCAATTCAAAAGTGACAAAAATATCTGAAGTGCACACATTTCATTAGTGCAATACAAACTTAACAGCAAATACATTTATTATGAAGCCATATTGTGTTGATTAAGATAATATCTTTATTTCCGGGCTAAGTTATTAGTGAAATTGCAAACATAAAACAATATAGATGGATTTGTTTTTAATCTTTGCAACTTCAATTAAATACACTGCGCATTTTCATCCATATTAACAAATGCGCACTAAAATATGTAATCTGAAAAGCTAAATAGTCCAACAAATACGAAGTATAAATTATAATAATAATCGCTGAATTTATAGACATACACATCTGTCAACACATTGATCAAGCATTGGCGTAATAGCAAAACTAAAAGTGGGAATTGCTTTACTGTTTTCTTGGTGAGCAATGATAACTGCCTTATTGTATAAATGTTAGGTCCATAAATTAAAAAATACTTAAATATTACAATTTAAGCTTAGAAAGTCCAATAAGACTGACTATAATTTTTTGTATATTATCAAGAAAAAAAATTACTTTAAATGTAATGATTATAAAATTTCTTTCACTCTCAAGTTCATAGTACAATATCTAAGTTTATTTGTAATATACCCTGAATAATCAAAATAAGATGTAGTTTCTTACAAATAACTTTGGTAAACACCTCTTCAGCAAACTCCAACATCTATACGCTTTAAATTTTTATTTTACATTACATGAATGTATTTATAAAGAAAAGATAAACATTCAGTTTAATTTACTCTACAATTACTTTTAAAACTTTATGTGTAAATAAACATATTCATATTTGGTAATGGATAAGATTTACTGATAAAGAATCGTACCTACCCACAAGTCAAAGATACTGTGTAGGTTGGATTTCAGGTTTTCTAAAAGGCAGCAACTTGCGTTTACTACTAGCAAATTAAAAATATACGTAAAATTGGAAAGAATAGAAACCATATTGGCAGTGTAATGATATCAAGAAAAACATCGATAAGCAATAATGATAACGACCAAATACAAGCCAAACATGTCGTCCGAACAACTTCTGTTACAAGAAAAACCTGACGCAGTAATATGTCACACATTCAATTCCTCTAAAGTACTACGAATCCAAAAAATATTAAAAAATTACACCCAATAAAGACAATATTCAAAAATGTTTTAAAAAAGATTAAATAAAAATCTTAAAAGCATATGGCTGTCTCTAGTTCTACTAGAAGATCTTGGAACTCCAAAAATTATATACTTACATATATTTTTGGTCGTTTGAATTAAATTTCATCAAAACACGTTCTTACTTATATTTTAGAAATAATTTGAAAAGAAAAAAGTATATTTTAAAAAATAATACAAAAATGTTAGTTATAAATTACCTCTAAACAAGCGTGTTCAGACGAACGAAGACAAAAAACAATTTCAAAGTCAAAGTATGCGAATTTCATGCGCATGAGTCAATCTTCTTCAGTTCATTATTTGCAATGTTCTGCCTCTATTTACTTTCTAGGCGCTCCAGGCAGTAGTTGAACGTTATAAACCTGTTATTTACATATAAAAATCGTGTATATTCTGTCTTCGTCTTTTTTAATTACATATTTAAAAAAGGAAACTTACCAAATCTCAAATTATTGCGATGTACAGATTAAGACCATAATGTGTATAACGAAATGCCCAGGAAGTGTTCACAACTACAACAAACAATCGTTTATCACTGTTCTCGTATAAAATCGAAACTAAATTCACTTTTTGTCTTTGATTTTCCTCTCTAAAATTCACTGAATAAGTTGCTAGCGTTTAAGTCTACTCCGCATATCCTAAAATCGTTTTGTCGATATTGCGCGTAAGTACCGAATATCCTTTTCCCCTTGTTGCTTTTGACAACGGTCATATATCGACAAAAAGCACTTCATACAGAAACACAGGCTTTATCGCGGTAGAAACTAATACCTCTAGAACGTACTTCTTTGTATTTTCTTTACTTAACAGTGCACACCATCCACTTGACAGGACTAGTAAACTAGTTGTGGTTACTTGAAGGCATTGCCTTCTTTTACACGACAAAAGTAAAACATGTGGCCAGTGTCTATCGCCGTGGTATGGTGGAAGAGGAAAGCTGTGCTTCTCGGCCACGGCAATTCATGGATGGTTGCCCCTCCTCGTTCATTGTATATACACCTATCTATATTAGTGTGAATATATGCTAAGGATATTTTCCTCTCTCTCTACTGATACCTGTATATATGTTTTATCTACAATGAAAAAAAGCGTACGTCGAGAGTATATAAAAGGTATGCAGCGATGATATACCTACCTGTTCTAGTCCACAACGCATGTTTAGATTCCACCTGTTTCTTGATTTACGCAAAACTGTTGCGGGCACGCTGGCCCCCAGTGGAAATTTATTTATTTGGTTCGGTGTGTACCCACATATCTCATATAATTTTATGTAGTGTATACACTATCTAGCGAACGTTAATTGCTTTGTTTGATTGGAATTTGGCATTTCTAGATATTAGATTAAATATTCGCATTTAATAATGTTATTCCAAAGCGGAGGCAGATCTTTACAGATTTCATGATTGGTAAGTAAGTTAAGAAGAATTACAATTAACATCTAACGACTTTACTAAGGTAAATATACTAAACGGTAAGAAAAACAAGCAGGACAAAAATGTAATGAATAACGTATTGTTAAAAGGAAACTAAAACAAATCAGATAACCCCAAACGCACATGGATAGGGCAGTACTTATGACACGCGGGTATAAATCCTGTCGGAGACTTTAGTGGCAACATTCCAGTAAATTGATATTCCAGTTGCGCCACAAAGTGTTGGAAAATAATTAACAGCACAACATTATTTGTTTCGCGGTTGATATTCATATTTCGAACATTATAATACCGTGGTATATACATTTTTTCAGGGCTTATTTTTTTTATTTATATATATATATACATATATGTATGACCAACGGAAGAAACTCCCAAAAAGTCACAAAAATACAAAATTATAGCTACACACACCGCAAAATGAATATGTAGGCATAACAAATTAAATTAAAATGATGTACATACATAATCTACTAAATCTAATTTACGTAAGATTCAACAACATAAGCTAGCTAATGAATTGCGTATATGACATTGTAAAAATGTCTATGTATTTTGGGAGACTATTTAGTTCTCGTGCAGCCAAATTTAATGGGCGTTAATACCGTAGGAGGTTCTATGAAACATGCATATGTACGTTTACACACAAAATTTACACATACCCTGCATTCATAGTCTTGACAAACACACATGCAACAGTCTTAAAATAAATATACATTGTGCCCACCGTCCATATTTCTTTTTTTTTTTCGAAAAACTATTTAGAAGTTAAAATTGAAGTTAAAACTAGCTTAGGACGAACTTCATGTGCAATCAGTTTTCAAAATAATAATTGACCAAATTTTTATCTTTATTATTCTACTCAACGTTTTAGGTCAGATTATACTGGTGATACTTCGTAGGTATACATATATCACAATTAGTATTATTCGATTGTTTCATGAGAAAAAACTTCACAAAACTGGTGCTCTTAAAAAAAGAAACGTGGACTTCCATGAACTGTAAGGACATCGCAAAACAACGACTTGGTGCAGTGTGTTTTGCGATCTCCTACGTGCTGTTGAGTTTTCTCCTCGTTCAGCGAGGCGAATCCTCCATAAAGAATTAATATTTCATCCTTACAAGTTGGCTGTAGTACAGAAACTTAATCAACATAATTTTGTTGCTCGAGAAAATGCATGTGAAGCGCTTCTTGCAATACCTGACGACATTCTTATTTTCTTCAGTGATGAGACTCACTTTCATCTTTCGGAATCTGTAAGCAACCTTCATAACCTTAGACAACTTTATCAACGTAGCCTCCATTCATAACGCGTGGCTATTTGATGTACTATATTGCGAGTGGGAATAATTGGCCCATAATTTTTTGAAGAAAACTAACGGACTGTTTCAGTGACTTCTGACCGTTATGTCTACATGATTCAGGAGTTCTTTCTCCCAATATTCGATGAGATGGATGTGGGACATGTGTGGTTCCAGCAAAATGGTGCCACAGCACATACATCTCGTGTATCAATGATCCTTATGCGACAATACTTCCCAGAACGCCTCATCTCCTTGCGAGGCCATAGCACTAGCCACCACAGTCGTTTGATTGAGCTCCGTGCGATTATTTTCTATAGGCTACTTAACATTAATTGTCTACAACGATCTTCCTAGGACCTTGGTTCCGCTGAAGCACAACAATCGTCAAGCTATAGCCCACATACCGTTCGATATGCTGGAAAGCCTTCAATGAAACTTCAGAATTAGATTAAGGCAGGGTATTGACAACAACTGACGCCATGGGTGATGTCGTATTTAAAACTGCTTCAAAACAAACTTTACGTGTTGTAGTTGATATTCTTCAAAGAATTAAATCTACAACTGCATTACTTTTTCTTTTATTAAATTTCAATATAAGCCAGAATAGCTTTAATCGTATTAACTAAATAATGGGGTTCAATGCTGATAATAGTAACTGTTTTTTATTTACGAAGAAATGATTTTATTCAATTAATATTACTAATCACTAATTAATAATACAACACATATCCTTTCCCTTGTGACGCCAGTTATTGTAACATGCTGTGCATACGGAAAACACCACACTTTTACATACATGATCCAATGTATGTATCTGATGTAAAACTGTTACAGAAATCTTCGATATTGCTAATTCGCCCATAGAAAACCATCATCAATTCATTACGTCTGTTTTTATGAAAGGAATCCAAATGATGTCCAATATACTACTTAGTATTTTTTACTCTGAATTATTTTAGATTGATATGTTCTTATTAGCTGGTTCATATTTGTCAGCTCACCAGATTCGAATTAACTTCTTTCGCTATTTCTGATAATTACATTTCCTTTTAATACATGGTTGTTCTTAGAAAAGTAATATAAGAGATATGTATATAAATTAGTCAGGAGACTAAGTTCCTGGGAGTGACCTTGGGTTCTAAACTAAACTGAAACTCATATGTGAAGAAAATAACCGACTGTGGAGCAACTCTTCTCATATGATTGTCGAACGGAATAAAACGTAAAAGTTGTTGGAAATGATTGATAAACATTGTCGCGCGATAAAGGGGAAAAGCATTTTGCTTCCAAAGGTCACTTAACTTTTCCTTTGACGATTTTTGAGTACTCATCACAAGCAGAAGTCCTAAGAATACTGTGAACTAATTGTCAGTAATTTTAGTCCACGACAAGATGATGATGGATGTTTAGCAGGATTTTTAGCTTTCCATTGCTGGTAGAAGTCTTCAGCTTTTTTCTTAGCAAATCTGCAAATTTGATCTCTTACCGGTGAGCTCATAAGGCAAAAAAATGTATCCAGTGGAGACAAGTTTTTTGTAATTTGTTGAAGCCCCATCACAGATGAGCCACGAATAATATTATGCTCGTTGACGAGTAAAAGTATTAGTGCTGTTATACATATATGTACATATATTCGTTCCATCTTTGCTACTAAAATAGTCATTGCTGTTTCTTCACTATCTATTTCGTCACTATCAGAGTCGATTTCTCTATTGACCTCTACATTGTAATTTTTCTCTGTATTTTCAGCATCTGAATCAAAATTTTCATCAGGGGGTAAATAATTGGTAAGCTCTTCCTCCGGGTAAGCTTCAGATTCACTGTCATCGGAATCAGATGTCGAACATATTCTTGCTTTTCTTCATAAGTTAATCTAAATTGTATATTGTAGTTGCATATTATTATTGACAAATTAAAAACTGTAATGAAAATAAACTACAAGCAGCGATGTTATTTACTGCATAATAATATTACCGTGAAGGAGCGTTTTTGTTTACAACCGAGCTCTTTAGTGATGTACGCCCTTCGATATTTTTATTATTGGAGAATATGATATATTTTATTAAGATTATCGATAATTTTAAAAATGCACTAAATATTCTTATAATATTAACTATTTCGATAAAAAAAAATACATGCCTGTGTGTAACTGGAGCTATTAACGGCGCCCCAGCAACTGCTATGGAAACCATGCTAAACCTACCTCTCCTTTGTATATTTATCATGAGAGAGATAGAATAAGAGCGTACAGATTGACATTGACTAACAACTGAAGAACCCGTTATAGGTTGGGACATATCAGTATATAAACAATTGTCAGAAGTCCAATATTTTATATGAGGAATGACATAGCAACCACCAGAATCTCCTATGGCAAACCCTACAAAATGCTCTCGAATTGGGATGAGTGGTGGAATGGTGCAGGGAGTGCATGGGTGCTAGTATACAGATGAATCAAGCGCAGATACTAATTTTGACGTTAGCGTCTATGAGGAAAGTCAGGGTTACAAAGTTTGTGAACCACTTGGAAGATGCACTACGGCATTTCAAACAGAAATGCATGCTATACAAAGCTTTACGTTGGAGCATCTGTATTGCCAGGCTCGAGGGAAAACAACCTGAAACCTCTCTGAAAGAGTGAGACTATCTGCAAAACCTAACTATTCTGATTAGACACAGCAAGGGAAGCTTGGTGTGGGTGCTAGGGAGCAGTGGTATAGAACACAATGAAATTGCTTACGAAGGAAGGTTCTTAAATTAAATTTATGGGACTAGAGTTAGGTCTAGGCATTACAAAGACTGCAGTACGTGGCAGCTACTGGCTTACTTTCATTAAACAGGATTCAACTTAGAGCAGTAGCATGTCTATTAACATAACATGGCTGCCTAAGAAGTCACTTACTCAAAATGAGGATTTATAATTATTATCCCTTATGCAGACTATGTCATGGGGAGAAAAAAACAACCTCTCACATTCTCTTCGAATGCGCAGCACTAATTCAACAGAGGTTTGCTATGCAAAGCGCATTAAAATTATTATTGGCGGAAGATTTACCAAATAGGCACCTAAATCTGATTAAAGGAACTAACCTGTTTGACGAAGTCAAGGTAGGAATAATACAATAGGCTCGTAGGCCGCAGTGTTAGGAATGTTAAAAGACTACCTTCATAGTGAATGAATGAATCAATCAATCAATCAATCAATATAAGAAATATAACTAGCTGAGAAGCTGCAGACAATCTAGTTTGCAAAGATGTATTTTGGTATAACAAAAAAGCTGACAGATTTAAATGCAAGTGATACTCATACCAAAGTGTTTTAGAATGAATAATAATATCATTGTACCTACTTGTTGTTGAATATGCATTGATGAGAATGATACTGAAAATGAAACTAACACAATATGCAACGAGAAAGATACAGTATTTATTGTCCCAGCACAGTTGGGACTGATTAAGATCTGTTGTCATTTGCAATGTAATTTGTTGGCGTTATTAAATGTCACTTATTTGTTTCTTTGCCCTAGATAATATTCGGTTTTTTTTTCGGTAGAACTATAGCAAAAATCACTGCCAAATAGACTTGTTACTGTAGAAAATTTATGTAGATATGAGCGAGGTATTTAGTTCATGATATGACAGACAGTAAGTTATAGAAAAATTATCTTTAACTCACAATCAGACATTTTAGGTTATTAATTGGATATCTTAAAAGAACGTTCCACAATAAATTGAATTTTAAACTGCTGAAACAAATTTGACAGTAGTTAACAAAAAAAAATTGTTGCAACAGATGAAACTTATATCAATCACTTGGTTTCAAAGGCACAAAGGCAAACTGTGTTTGCTTCTAAGTTATGCAAAGTTAAAAAAGTTCAAGAGCAATCAAAAAAACACAGAAAATTGGAACGATGTGTGTTGCTAGTTTCACCCAAACACAATTTTGGCCCGTAGAAATCTACAATCTACTCTACATCTCTACATCTACTATTTGCAATTACAAGTTTAACATTTTTGAATATCCTCTTATTCACCCCACCTAGTACCAACCCCACCTAGTGAGAACCACCTGTTCTGAAAATTATTAGAATATATTTGAGACAACCATTTTAGTCGACGAAAAATTAATAATGCGTGCATAATGGAGATAATTTTTTTTTCAAAAAAAAGTGTAGCCACTTAAAAATCGAAACACAAAATGTATTAACCTGTCTACAAACTATGTTGAAAATACAATTGTTTTATTTATCTTATCGAAATGTATAAGAAGACACTTGAATGTATTACTATTATTAACATTCCAGTTAAAGGTATCAGTTATTAAAAATATTTTAAGAAACAAAAATATTATTAAACAAAATTACAATTCACAAATATTCGCAAAACACTGGTTTCTTTCACACGCTTATATATTATTACAAAAGGTAAACTTACTACTTTGTACTTAAGTAGTCTCTTTTAAATTCAAAATTAAAAAGTAAGTAGTTACAAATTCACGAATTGAAAAGATAGTAGTAATCTTCTGAGTCGAATCAAGTATGTGTACACCATTTTAAATTGAGTATCCTTATTCTGGTTTTGTATGACCTTACCTGCTAACATTTACCGTATAATTATGATTTCACTAAGCTATCAATACACGACGCATATATTAACTAATCAAACATTCATGGGTGTGTTAGAAAATGATAGTTACAAATGGTAAGACACTAATTGTAAATAATACGCTACAATATAAGCACATTTCTTTAAAAAACGTAAAAGTACAACAGGTGCCATCCTTATTATCTATAAAGATAGCAATAAATAATTTGCATTGCAATTTTTTCTGAACTAATTCATTTGTTACAAATAAATAGATATGACCTGTTTAACTTAAAATTGAAAATTTCACAATCGAAAATTTTACGCCTGAGTATCTATCTCTCAATGCTATTGCCGATATTTCGAAATTTCGCTGCAATTTTCCATGTCCTTACTTATAAATCTCTATTCACGCTCCACTGTACAAAAATTAAAAGAAATCACGAGGATGTTAGTAATCAAATATAACCGGCAAGTTCTTTGAATTAGGATTATGAGTTTAAGATGAAATCTTCACGTAGAAACTGCATAGGTTAAATAACTTTCCTGACCTCTGTTAAACATACATGCAGGGTAGACTTATCGTTTCACTTGTTCGTTGGTACTATGCGAGAAATTTTGAAACAATTTCCTCTTTTTAATAGTAAAATAACAACGTTCTCGACACGACGACCTCTAGCATGTTTAGCATGCATATGTAAGCACTATGTACGGCGAACATTCTTTAGATTTCGGAATTTATTCCAAACACATAGATGTTTATGCAAAACATATTCTATAATACATATTTATTCATTTAATTAAATATTTCCATAATAATCATTTGATACAACATAAAAGCTATAATAGAAATTAACGTCTGTAAATTATGTGTGAAGCAATTAACGACACAATTAAAATTAAACGAGATGGTAATTTTCTGTGAGCATATTTACTATTAAGTAGCTTCTAGCGTTACAGTAATGTTTTCAAACGTACAGTTATACATCAGAAACAGATTTACTCTATTTACTGCAAAATTAATCTAAAAGTAATTGCAGTTACAATAAGGAAGTTATACAGTTTAATTAACTTACGCTATATAAGATTGATTCTCTGAGAAGTATATTTTCATAATTAGTTTCGAAAACCACACTATGACATTGATTGTAACATTTTCTAATTGTTAGTTTAAATTCAAATTATTTGTTACTAAATTTTATGAAACATATACGCAAGAGGCATGTAAATTTTAATTACTCTTCTGGCCCTTCATGCATTTTTTGTACTCGCTTAACAAAACATATCATTTCGATTTGCGTGCGTGAAAAGCCACTTTAAGCACTAGTGCATGAAGTAAAGTTGGTACTTACTGTAACTTGATTAATTTAGTGACATTTTGAAATCATAAATTCCTAACCCTAATAATACGCTGACCAGCTCGTTGTTTTTCTGCGAAAATAATAAAACGACATGAAACAGAAATTGTTATATTTCGAAGGTATGTATGTACTTCAACGTCAGAACAGCAACAAATATTGTATAAATTACATTCATTCATTTTCATTCATTCAGAAATTGAAACAGAACAATTATAAAAAATTTTGATCGGGCAATTTTTACAACCAGAGATTGATACCCCAGGGATTAACTGGTTTGTTTCAATTGATCTCGATTGCGTGGGTAGAGTAACGCTGATTGTATTATTGCATATATCTTGTGTTTCAGATGTCGAACAAGTTGCAGGAGGACTCGACATTTCTAACGGGGTCATTTTTTTAGCCAATTGAATGCTACTATGCATATCCTTCTGCAACCGTAGATGATTTCCATCCACCATGCCTTTTAATTGAAAGCAAGTCACCTCCTTGGTTTGCCAACAATGTCGCTGAACTCCTTCGGAAACAGTGACCTGTGAAGTTACTTGCGCTATCAAGCTGAAAAGGTACTCAGCTATTTCCATTGGAATTTTACCAATTGTATTAATACCAACAGGTAAAGAAACGCATTTGCCAATCGCTGCTGGTTGTCTGGTCTTAAATTTGCATATTTCCGATTTAATGCAATCCATTCGGTGATTGCAAATGCAAGGCTGTTACCTGTTTTTGTTTTTGGAATTGTTACAATAAGTAAATTTGATTTAAATTCTATGTCTCGCAATGACATTTGCAAAGTTCTTCACGTCGACACGTTCCAGAAATACCCCTTACTAATACAGCCTATAAATACATATAGTGGTTTATGGATTTAAAATATACGAAAATGACTTCATTAGTAGGAACAAAGAATTTAGTGCTTCAACAATAAATTTAGTAATTTGTTCTTCGCTTAATACTGCTGATTCTTTAGGCTGAAGTTGTTACGTTGCCTGTTTTAAATACGCCATGAGTTTTGCATATTTGGATATATACGTATTATCATACCCTATATAAGCCGACCATAATGATTTATTTGATTGTAAATTCTGAAAATAAACTAATAAACAATTTTTAATATTTTTAGATCTATACCAAATTATGAATTTAGTATAAGTGGTTTTGTATACACCTTTTGATGTTATTGGTAATAAATTATCCACTGCATTATTGGCAGCTTCCCGAATTTCAGGGGGTATACATTCTATTTCATTATCAAAATTCATGTTGTACAGGTTTTATTTTGTATCGAATTTTCTGAATTTGATAATTTTAAATTAAATGTCACTTCAAATAATATAATCAATACTGCCAACTCAAAATTTTTTAATTAATATCAATAGATTTGTAGTGAGTCATAAATGAAAACGTATTTAACGATAGGTATTATTATAGTACTCGTACAAAAAATATTGTACAAACTTCGTGCGTGAAACATTTCGCGAATTCGTGTCGATAAAGCGCTCGCCTTCGACTCACGCTGTAACCTGGCCTCTCATTCACGCACTTGATTCGTAAATAACTATTAAAAATCTTGTTATACATAATAATTGATAAATTGTTGTGGAATGTGCTGCAGTAATTACTTTATAAATGTTTAGCGCTACAATATTTTAGGACACAGATATGTACAGCGCTTCTCATCACATGATCACATAGACGAGGCGTCCCATGATAAACTTCAATAGCATTCTATGGCAGTGTTTGAATACGAAAATATTGATGTGGCATTAAGTATAATAGTGTTTTCTTAATACCTAGATTATTTCCAGTGAAATTTCTTTCGTCGAAGATATCAAGCATATTATTACAGTAGATATTAGAAATGGAAAGTTTAAGTATATCAGTAATAATAATAGATATTAGTATAGTGAAAACAAAGGTTTAGAATCAGTTGTTTATAATTAAGTAGTTCTTCTACCCCCTGAACACTGAAAAAAGACAAACAGTATAGTAATTTTTGCATATAGCAAAGTTACATGCATTATTCATTAACTTTGTAACGTTATATGTGCCTAAAGGATCTTTTGAACATTTCCATCGGCTGAGTTCAAGTAGTTAACAGTTCTTTAAATCAGAGTTGAACCGATATTATCAGTTGATTTCAATCACGATTTGGTTCAGAGATAGATTTTTAAAATGGTTTTAATTCAAATTATTTTTTTTTAACTTTTTTATTGAAATACAACAACATAATTGAAAATATTCTCAAAAATTAAAAGTAGAACGCAACGCAAAAAAATAAAAAAGAAGTACATAAAATAAACATATACATTTTAATTTATGCATTTCCCAATCCTCTTCAATATGAATACATTTATAGAACTACAAAATAAAAAACTAGTTGGAACTTTGCAATAAGAGCAAACAATACCATCTACCCAAGTAATAGATAGACTAATTATAAAATAAAAAGGTTGTGCCATGCTCAAAAATGATATCCTAGCGTGCGCCTGACGAAGATAATTTAAAAACGTCATACTAAGAAAAAAAAAAGCAACTTAAGTGTGCGTGTTGTCGCAAGGGCGGTACAATTCGAAGGAAATAATCGAATAATAATCAGAAAATTTGAGACGAAAAAACACGAGTAATATAACCTAACGATCCTCATTAATCTTGCAACCTCATGAAAACCTTCCAATTCCGTTGTTAAGTGTAAACTTATCGAAAATTTTGGAAACTCTACTTGTAAAAGCAACCACCAAATTTAGTGAAACGAATTAGTAGAAAAAACGACATAACTTATCCTACTTGAATACATTTTTAGCATTATTTATCAAATAATTAGACAAATCTAGGTATACGAAACCTTGAGACTACCACTTCGATACTCGTATGAGCGTCACACACACCCAGCCATTTGATAGACCCCATACCTCATACATATTTTGGTGTCATTGGAACTAGCCATTAGAGCACCCACCCAGAATAAATCCGTGTCAAATAAAAAGCGAGAACCTGACGAGCCTACGAGATCTAGCGGTAGCACTCGCACTATCGTATACCTCGCCTGGCCAAAAGGAACTATATATAATGTTAGTATGTATTCATATTGCATCCGATAGAAAAGAATTAAATCCCGCCAAGAGACAGCTGTTTAAGTGTAAGTATAGTCACCACGACAACACAATTCGAATTAAATAGTCGAAACCGGAAAATTTTTGAACAAAAAAACAATAAGGAGTATAATATTCTAGAAAAAAATATCTATAGAAAAGCGAATATTTTAAATTCAACAGACAGCAATTCAACAACACGTGGGTTCATAACAACGACACAACTCGAACTAAGCAATGCAGAAAGGTATTTTTAATCAAAGTATTAATTCAAGGTTATTAGTGACGTCATCAATTGACGTTATTGACCTAAGGTAATATAAATATTTACACAAAGTGTAGAAACAAATAAATACATATATACAGGGTTATTCACGTTATACTGCACGGAATATTGTGGCGAAGATACGCGTTTTACATTTGGGATATATGCAGGTCTCTTATGGGTATTTTTTAAAATTATTTTCATATTAGGTGTCCCAAAAGGTCTAAAAGTAACAAATTTTGACAATTCTTTAAATTCCTTTGACATAATCTCCTGAAGATGGCCTTTGGCCGAAACATG
>SMLS01072283.1:0-27819 GCA_004785975.1 Popillia japonica
GCTTTTTCTTTGATTTTTCTTGTTTGCTTAACCCTAGATCAGATTGAATTTCTAAACTTTGTTTCCGATCCGCCCAAAACCAAGTCAATGCACGACCGCTAAAAAGATCTAAGGATAAAGCCGAATTGTCCCCAGAATACTTTAAACCCCAACGCATAACAGGTACCGGTTTTGCACCGAGTCCACGCACAAAAGTGTCTCCAACCGATGCCTGATCCATATCCGAAGCATCGCTTTCGGAACTAGGAGACGAACCTGTTATTCCACCAATAGCTGAGGCAGTACTCATATCTAAGGTGGATGATCTAGAAAATTGTTTGGCCTTGGACCGCAATAACGACGAGAGTGCCGCCTCTCCTCCTCTGTCGTAGCTAGTACCCGACCCAAACGCGCAGTGGCATGGGTAAGCTGCGCCTCGATTTTCTTGAATTCCGATGATGTCCTGTTACCCTCGAACGCGTCAAGAAAAGCTTTAATTTCCGTTAAGAGATTCGTCAAGGCAGTCAAATCTTCCGCGACCGTAAAAGGGTGTTTAGGAATCCTCCGCACTTCGCTTGCTAGTCTTGCGCATATCAACGACAGTAGTCACAGTGGTAACCCCAAAGGTCGCCAACTCATACACGAGCTCCTCCTTACTCAACCGCTCAGTCTTCAGTTTAGGTTCCATTTTCCCAGTTGTCGCCATTCTAAATAACTAAAACCCTACGAACACAAACCCAAAGCAAAAGAATTACTAAATACCTGAACCAGGAAAGCCTATCACCTATAAGAAAACTATATCCAAAACGAAAGAAAATACCTTGGAAAAGAAGAATTGTTAACCTTGGACGAGCCCTTAAATCTTTAGTCCCTTTTTTGCCCCCAGAGCCCCACGTTGGGCGCCAAAATTTGCGACGCACCTGTCCAATACCGCCTTGCGTACCCACCTGCTACCTCACTGCTGGAAATCCTATCATGCGGAGCACCCATTAACTTCTCCGATGGAGGGCTGGGTGTAAGATGTTCGGGAGGTTGCGGCAGTAGAAAGCTTGATTTCGTTAGGATGGGTTTGAACGAGAAAAGCCTTTCATAGGTATAACAACTCCCAACTTTAATAAAGTATCAAATATGAAAAACATTTGAAAATCAAAAAATTGAGCAAATTTTGAGATATATCCTTACCTTGACATAAGACTTTTTGCCCACCCACATATTATAATACTTATATTATACATATTTGCAAATACTATTCTTTGGTCTGTTATTATATATATATATCTTAACTGTCTATCATTGCGAGTAATTTTAGGCCTGGTATGCCAAAAAATAATCCTGATTCTGCTTCATTGACTGTAGATAGTGTTTATTCAGCAACGAAGTTGAGGGATAAGATTTCTCAAAGCAAAGCGGACGATATTTTGTAAAACCGAAGCGAAGAGTGCTTCCTCAGAAAAAAAACATTTCCCCGTTTTTACTTCTAGGGAACTCCTTACTCTTTGCTTACTGACGTTTCCAAGGAGTACCTTGGAATGTCTCAGACCAGGAAGATTATCTTTCATATGTGCTAATCCTTATTTCCCAAAACGGTTCTGGTCCCACAAACGATGTTGTAGTGTTCTTCTTGGCTAATAAATTAGCTTTATCGTTTCCACTGACTCCAATGTGTCCTGTTACCCAACATAGTGGAACTCCGTTCTGTCTGCCTAGATTGTTTAATTTGTCTCCTCATTCCCAGACTAATTTCGACCTGATGGTGTTAGAACTCATCGCCATTATGGCTGCTTAACTGCCGGAGTCTGCCCAATACTTTGTTTCCTATAGTTCCTATCAAGATTCAGTTGAGCACAACTGTAGCATTAATCTTTGCTTGGAGGACGCTGGAGTTGGAACACCAGTTTTAGATGTAGGTGGACCACTCACAGTATATCTGACGTTAAACTGATATTATCAAGAGGGTTGATACTATAGAGCGGGAGCCTGCCAATACTTTGATTACAGTTGAACCTCGATTAACCGTCACCTTCGTGACCAGGGCATGGTCGGAACGCTAAAAAGATCTGATAATGAGAGGAGAATAAAAACGCCATTTGTAGAGGTCAAACGAATGTAATGAACCAAGATCAAGCAAACAAAAATGTTTTATTGTTTTAACTTTTTAAATCTAGACATAGCTGCTGCATCACGCCACTTATTTGCCCATAAACTGATGTTGTCCATTGATGTAGCGGTTGATTGTGCTTTGGCGAGCAGTCTCGAAGGCATCCTTTGCTGCGGAGTGGCTGATTGTTTCCTCTTCCTTTTCGTCGTCTTCTTCTTCATCTTCTTCATTGCCAGCCTGTTCCAAAACGATGTCGATAATTTGGTAATTTCCCATTTCTTCTACTAAAACAGCTGCATTGTTACCTTCTGCAAGCTTGAGCGCAAGTGTAAATTGCATATTTATGTTAAGGCATTTCATTGCTTCAAAGAGGTTGCCACCCTCTTCTGTTGCTGCTGTAATATCGTGTCAGCCATTCTATGACGCCCTGATCAATGGGCTGGATCAAAGACGTCACGTGAGGGGAGGGGTGGGGGCAAAATTATGGCACATCATCACATCATCATCTTGAAGTTCGCCCTCAGAGGAGTGGTTTGGAGCGTTGTCGAGGAACAAAATTGCATGGATTGGCAGATTTTTTGCCTTCAAGTATTTTTTGACAGCCGGAACAAATGCATTGAAAAACTACTTTTTAAACAAAAAACAATCCATCCAACCACCTTTCTGAGCTCTATAATAAACAGGGAGTGTCTTCATGTTGATGTTTTTAAACGGTTCTCGGTTTCTTAGACTTGCCTATTACAAGCAACTGCAATTCATGATCACCACTAGTGTTACTGCATGTTGCGATAGTAAGCCTGTTCTTAGTCAGTTTTGTGCCTGCAACTGTTTCATTTGTAGCTGCTAGGGTTTTTTTAGGCAGCATTTTGTGGTTAAGATCCGTCTCGTCAATATTGTGGAGGTGATTGGCTGACAAATCATTTTCTGAAATTATCTTATCAAACTTTTCAATAAACTTTCTGCTCGCATCATCATCAGCAGAAAGTTTTTTGCCAGAAATACAAGCTTGTCTAACGCCGTTACGGTTTTTTCCAACGATGGAGCCACCCCTCACTGGCGGTGAAATCACTTTCATCGCCACTCAGTTTTTTGTTGGGCTGAAACGCTTTTTCCTTTATAATTGAGCCATATTGAGCCCCTTACGTTTTTCGTGGCAAAACCAAACCTAGACTGCGTCATCTAAAAGTTCTTCTATTTTTTACAGCTTTTTCTTCTTCCACTATCAAACAAAAAGATGCAAGATCCTGACGATTCTTTCTCCATCCTTTAATACTTGTTATTCCTACACCTATTTCAGAGGCCAATTTAGCAACTGTCTCTCCTTTGTCCAGTCTTTGCAAAACGTTTAATTTCTGTTGAATGCGCACTGCAGAAAGGCAAGATGTCGCCATGATATGAAGTAGAAGATATTTTAGATTCAGAAACCTTGAAAGACAGAAGATGGTGGAAAGCTATGACAGAAGAATTTGAATCTTTAACAAGAATTGCAACCTAGAATTTAGTCCAACTCGGCTATAATTTGTTTACATCTATTACTTTGGCAGATGACCTACTAAAACGTCCCTATATTCCTATGGAAAATTGCAAGTTAATATTTAGATTATGTACTGTAAACGTCAAATTAGACAGTTGACAGTAGAAGCTTCACGAACACAGTCTATTACTTACAACAGCTACCCACCCCTCGCCATCTAATCTGGCGTTTGCACTACAGGACTTAACATAAATCAAAAGGATTTAAATTCAAATACAATATTTTCCGGATAAATTGGATGTCAACCGAAAAAATATAATCCCCAATTTTTATAATTAATCGTAAGTCCGTCGGCTAACAGACAACGGAACAAAGAAAATCCTTGCCCGCCCGCGTCGAAACACTTATTTTTAATTACATTACCAGATTAGGCATCCGGGCGGTAGAGGGCGCCCGGGTGGGTAGATACGCGAACAACTCGGAACAAGAGAAATGTATACTAATTGGGATGGATCGGTTCTGTCGGCTTTACGAATCTCCAGGACAAATCTCGCAGCCCGAGGGAAGAACACGGTCATCCACCGTCCTTTTTTTAATCAGCAAAAATAGCTTTCAGCGTGCTGTTCCGTCATTGTCAAGTGTTGCATGAAGTGGAGGCGACGGAAGGAAGCCGTCGCCGGGATCCGCGCGGAGATAATCTTAGAAAGTCCGGTGATGTATTTCTGACGTGATAGAGCTGTAGAAAATAACTTAACTGGATACGAAAGTAAGAAATGAATTGCTGCAGTAGCTCCAAAGAATCACAAATGCAATGCAAGAATTGTTAACCTTGGACTGCCGAGCCCTCACACCTTAGTCCCTTTTTTGCCCTGGGGCCCCACGTTGGGCGCCAAAATTTGCAACGGACCTGTCCAGTACCGCCTTGCGCGCCCACCTGCCACCTCACTGCTGGAAATCCTGATCTATTTCTGACGTGATAGAGCTGTAGAAAATAACTTAACTGGATACGAAAGTAAGAAATGAATTGCTGCAGTAGCTCTAAAGAATCACAAATGCAAGTTTTTTTTTTATGGAGGAGAGGAAAATCTTGCATAAGACTTCGGCAGCTAGGTGGAGGTGTACGGAGCCTGTCAGATTCTTACTGACCAGAATCCTCTCCTCCTTCTCGTTTCGCTCAGTGCATCGGAAACCGCTTTCACATTACTTCGATGTCAGGAAGCCGTCTTTATACCGTGTCTCCTTCGTTGTTGATCGTCCCTGTCTCATGCTTTCGAGGTTGAATACGAAACCTGTCGTTGGCTTTTAAACGTCCTTATCCTCTTCTCATCTTGTGCATGTGAAAAGTGTATGTTCCACTTTATCGGTTTCCCCGCTGTAGGAGCACTGGTTCGTGTGTGCTCTTCGCATCCGGTATATGTAGATATGCCTGGAAGAAGCTGTGCCCAGATAGGGTTGGTGTCAGGAAGTTGTCAATTTCCCAGTATCGCCTGTCAACCCAGGTAGCAATATCCGGGATGAGCCGCCAAGTCCATCTTTTATTGGAAGCGATGTCCCACTTATCTTGCCACTTCTTCGCGGATGCCGCCCTGACGCTCTCTTTTCCTTCACCTTCGTACCGTCTTTTTCTTTCTTCGATGAGTAGTTCTATAGGGAACAGTCCTGCTATGACGCCAATCTTTCTGTGGATATGGTCCTATATGCGTTGCATATCCTTATGCTCGCCAGCCTTTGAATTCTAGCCAACTTTCTAGTAAATTTTGTGTTGCTAGTTATTCAGTGCCAGACGGGCGCCGCATACAATAGCTGGGAATCCACTATGCTGGCCAGAATTCCCTCTTGGATGGCCTAGGTCCTCCGATGTTCGGCATCAATTTCGTCAGAGCTTTGAATGTCTTCAGCCTTCTCGGTGGTCTTGTTGATGTGCTCTGCTTGGTGTTGAACCGAACTCCCAAGTGCTTCACCGCTTTAGTAGGTGTAATTGTCTTATTCTGGAATTGGAAAGATATAGGCGCAATTTTCCTCTTGGTAGTCAGAAGAACAGCCTCCGTTAGTTCTGGTGCCAGATATAAACAACAAATGCAAGTTTAACACTCTCAGTGATAGAAGTAACTGATCCAAAGAATAGTTTCTTATATGAGCGGAAAGTTCTCTATGTAGACTTTGGACATTATGTAGCCCCAAAGAGAAAATCTAGAAATGTAAACTTCCAGCCTCCAGTCTAAGTCATTGTTTTCTAAGTCAGCCTAAATATGGCAAGATATATACTGTAATAGTTAAAGTGCCCAACAAGCCAGAAATGTAGGTGATTGAACCAAATTTTAGCCTATAACAGTGAATCTTCCTCGAGCATGTCAAGAACCCAAAAATTTGATCAGGGATACCACCTATGTTACGTTCGATAGACTGATTATGTGGACCATAAATTTGTTGAAACCCCCAAAACGCATTTCCCACAGAACGCTGAATTTTGTAATACAGCTGAAAAGTTTGTAGTGGTTGTGGCAGCCTTAGTCTTAACATGATTAAATGTCAAACCATGAAAGTATAACAGTTTACCAGTATTAGCTGTCATGTGACTCCTATCTAAACAATACTAAGAACAAACCCTAGAAGAGCTATTGACAGCTTCCACAAATTTCTGAACGACATATCTATACCTTTGATGTTCTAAGTGTTTGCTCGGCAAAAATGTCTGTAGTGACCACAATGACGTCCAAACTTCTTCGATTCTAGCTTCTCTGAAATCCTAGAAGAGCTCTACCAGTCTGGCTATTAACGTTTTGATCTTCATAATGTTTCTCCCGCCACTTCCGAGGTATGACGACCCTACATGATCCAGCAATCTATTCTGAGACACCACATATTACATACTGCATATAATCCTATCAATCCTGTCAAAGTGAACAAATTCGCAATTGCACTGCCCAGGAGAGCTGAATCCTGCTAGACTGCCGCCCTATCTTAGGAGGCGTCACATCCTAGAGGCGGATATTGGTTGAGCTAGACTGCTGGGACTTCTATAAGCTTGAACGAGACAATAGTACCACTAGAAGAGTCACTAATAGCTAGAGATTAAGAGGCAAAGACTTTAGGTCCAGCCCTTGGGACCCATAGAAGACTACAGTTTAATGAAACAATATAAGATGTCGTATTAGGCAACAATAGCTGTGGTGGTAAGAGTGCCGAAGCATACGTAGGTATTGCTTGGCGTATGTCAACATTCAGATCAACAATCTCTTAATAATCATTCTTCTTCTTAGACCAATGCTGCCAACACAAGCCCTTCATTGTCTCACAAAGTTTCACTAGCAATGGTGGTCGAAAAAAATTGTAGACGAGAGGACTGTGGATGAAATCATATTTCATTTTGGTCTATCAACTCTTCATGAGTGGAATCTGAATGGAAGAAGGCTTCAAGAGTTCCACAACCTGTAAACCAAATGTCCAAAGCTTCATCTACAATAAATTAGAGTTAATTATAGAAATCAGGCCAAAAGGAAGTGGGACGTTTAGTGAGAAAAAGCTATAATTTTCTTGCAAGCATTACAGGCATGGATGAAGAGCTAGCTTAACAATATGGATTTTCTTTTAGACGAATTAGGCTGTGGATTTGAATTCTCTGGTCGAGGCATTTGGCATGCATGCTCATGGCACTGCAAAATTGATGTCAAGACATATACCGTTGGTATTACATATCTCATTAGATCCACAAGGTCTTGATTCGAAGGAGACCCAAGAATCTACCGCAAATTTACTCATAACCAGTTTGATAGCACTCCCCCAAAAATAATAGTGGAGCTATGGGCACATTCGTGTCAATTTTGTTAGCACCACCCAAAATAAAGCGTGCAACTTACGAAAGAGTCAATTTTATCGTTAGAAAAAGTAAGCTTTATTGGGACAACTGGTTCGGAACCAATGATTTTGTTAATGTCCTTGAAGCATGTGGTTTCACGAACTTTCCATGATATTAGATGTTTGCCAGGGCACAGAGGTCGTTAAAGTAGGTGGTAAAACTCTAACTCTAAAATGTACGTAACTAGGTGTTAACCTTGCGAAAAGATTAATTGATTGGCTTAAATACCTAACAACAAACAGTGGAGTTCCAAGAAAAGGAAGGAGATAAAAAACGTATTCACAACTACAACTACAACCTACAAAAAGTACAAACCGTCACACCAAATATTCCATTTCAATCGGAATTAACTTAAACCGAAAATAGGCAAACTGAAAGCACTTACATAAAAAGAAAAAGAAAATTAATATCCTGAATTCCAAACGAATTTATGATGAGTTCTAAAGCACTTTTTCCTGCTTGGGAAAGAAATCAAGTCATCTCCCTCGTTCGTTTCTGTCTCTAATTGATCGAAAACGTTCTCCTACCTCTTATCCTCCACACTTCTTCAATATCGTCGGCAAACATCTCTTCATCAGCATCAAAGTGCAAATATAAATATTCATTTCCCATGAGATGAGAGCAAAGGGACTATGGGGCGTTAATTTGATAAACTTCGAGAAAATATATCACGCACAGGTAAAGGACCTAAGAGAGGCCACCCCATCCCATACTTTACCGCCATGCTGTACCGCGTAAACTCCCACCGTAGGTATGGCGATGTTCGCAACGAACAGGAAGAGGCTTTGCGTTCGCGAAAGTTTGAGAAATAAACAGGTCAAGACCGCACAAACCGCAAAACGCGAACACTGTTGGGGGAAAACCGGCAGACCCTCGATAATCATTACGGAGTCAGCTTTCGCCAAAAAGGACTCGCTCACTCCACACGCCCATACCCACCCGCCGCCGACTATGTTGTACAGCTGTTGTTTCAGCTGTGCGCCGTTGATGAATCAACTCGGTAACTGGAGTAGAACATCTAATGGAAGTTAATTGGCGTTGGTTTGGGGTGAGTGCGGGTTTACTTTTTCTTGTTTTTGGCGGATTACCTTTCATGCTACGGAGATTTTTATTTAAAATTGGATTAAATTCGTAATTTATCTTCCTCTGACTGATGCAAATTTGTTGTTGTCTTTTTTTCTGTTTGTAATTCGAATAAGAGCGTTGGTAGGTAATCTTAAATTGATTGAGGAACGAACGAATTCAATTAGTGTTGCAGATTTAGTAGATAGTTTAGAATATGTTGGATTTATTTAAAAAATGGCGACCTAAAAAAATTTTATAGGGCAAAATAGCTTAAAGTTATTATAAGGCGGTCGTACATGAGCTAGAAGGCAATACCAAAGCTGCCCAAGCCGATAAAATTGTTGAATACTACGTCTGACTACGAAAAAATGTTTTCTGGCATGGAGCTAGTTGCAGCGGCTTCTTACGTTAATCCATTGATTGCTACAGCACTCAATCAAGTCGACTAATAACAGAGTTGTCTAATGTGTTAATTTCTTCTGAAGTATTATTTACTAAGGACGATAGAGGTTGTTTCAAAGTAACCACGCCAAAATTATCGTACAGCTGCTGATTCTGGATGAATTAAGGTGGTTCTGTCAGAAAATATGTAGTATAGAGAAGGTCATGTTACTGTAGATGACTTTTTTTGTGAATACCAAAGAAGATACACAATAAGTTGAGATTTTTCAAGTATAAATCTTTAACTTTCGGCGAAATTTTGGCAAATTCTCGTCGGTCGTGGTGTGAAAGAATTTTCCAACCAAAAATTTCATGGTTCCTTTTTTTAATTTATCAAGAAAAGCGGAAATACACCTGTACACAACAAGAATTAGACCAGTAGTACTGCATAGATCCAAGATTTGGATAATGAAAAAGCAAACCGAGATCAGGCTCAATGTATGGAGGAGGAAAATGTTAAAAAGAATTTTCAGAGGAGCACGGAAAAATGAGAATTGGACACGCAAGACGAACGAGTTGAAGAAGCTATGTAATGCAGCGGGGATCACGCAAGAAGGTGCAGGTCCAAGGAAACGCAGAGGCAGACCGAGCAGAACGTGAATAGAAGTAAAGAAAAGAAGAAGAAGTAGAAGGAGTAAAGGAGGATCTAGTCAAAGTAGAGGCTTAGAAACTGGCACAGAGTGGAGAACCATGGAACCACAAGCCATGGGTCATGATGCCAAGTAGCAGCGTCAGCATTGGTCATCAGACAAGTTATTGTTTTCCAAGAAAACTAGCCCATGACCGGCTTGACACAAACTTCACACCAAGCAGCTACTATTTGATTAGACAAAAATTGAAAAAAAAAACCTTTACCACAAAATTTTAGATCTAAGATTTTTCTAAAGTTTTCGATATTAGAGTTTGGTAGAATTTTAGATCTTAGACTTTAGATTCTTGCTTAAAAAATAACTAACGGAGTTAGTTACGGTGGTTAAACTACTAAAATTTTAGATCTTAGATTGTTCTAAAAATTAAGACAAATATTCACTGGATCTCTTGGTGCCGAAGTAGAACACCAACTCTTTTATTATCGCCTTGATAATGACAGCATTACTGTCGAAACGCGTTGGCAATTATCAAAGTGTTTGGTGTCCTGTGGGTGATAGTGAATTAGTGTAAAAATATAGATCTTGTATTGTTCTAAAATTTTAGATCTTTAGATCTTTCTAAAGTTTTAGATCTTAGATTATTCTAAAATTTTAGATTTCTCTAACATTTTAAAACTTAGATTGTTCTAGCACTTTAGATCTTAACTGTTCTAATATTTTAGTTATTTAGTTTATTTTTAAAGTGAATCATACATTAGACGGTTTGACTCCTCTCTCCTCCATTTCTTTCTTGTCTTTTTTGCCCGTGGTATCTTAAATGTCGAACGAAATTCCTCGGTAAAGATCAAGCAGAGTGGAAGACATTTTCTAGGAAACTGAAGTATGATACAGCCAAAATCATTAATTTTGACGCTCACTCTTAACAATCAGACCAAAACAACTTGAAACCTACAGCAAAATACAAGCAGATGTTATCGTATCTGGAGTGGTAGTAATTTGAGCAAGCCTGAAATGAAAACAAACTGGATTTAAGATGATGCATCCGCTGTCATAGTTCTAGTCGACAAAATATTTATACCACGACCAGCAGAAAAAGATGATTTTTCCGCCAGAATAAATAGTATTAGATTTGTGTAGTCTTCGGAAAATTTTAGAGAATATTTGACGCAAAGGTTTGAAATTTAAAGTTATCGATTTGGATCCTTATTTAAACAGAAATCAAAAAAAAATCGTAAAAAATATATCAAGAAACAATTTGGGAAAGGTAATGAATAAACGCACAATGCTGCCACTATAAAATGAGCAGTTACATCTTGATGTAAGATCATCTTCAATATCTTATGATCCGCAGTACAGAAGAAGTTTCATCAAAACATGATATCTTCTAATAAAAGATATGGTCTTATTTCTAGGTATTCGAAACTTGTACAGAGAGGTGCGGGTGGGAATTTATTATTAACTGTATAGCAAACTTATTTTCAAAAGTCACTGTGATTTTGCGTAATAATTTTGCTACCTATTGGTGTTTGCAGATTTTTACAAAATGTGCCATACTGGCTTCGTAATGATTTTTAATTGCGTCGAATAGTGACAAGTTCCATTTTCAAAGATCTTCTTATCAGAACGTCCGCTAGCTGTAAGTATACAATCTGCAATACAGCTTTGTAGAGTTAGTAACATAAGGATTTTAATTACAAGATATTTTGATAATAAGAAAAACAAACCTAAAAATTATAGCAAAAGTTTATACCTACAAGAACGCTGTAAGCTTAAAACGTCTGAAATATCACTAAACTTATTGTTTGTGTTGTTTACTTCACCGCCGAAGCGGACCACCATCATTGAAAAGCCACCTTTTAGAGTGAATAAATACCTTAATGTTGAAAATACGCAGTGGTGGATACAAGTGTTTGGTTTTGGATATGTTGCTTTGAGGCCGAAAGAAAATTAATTAGCAAAATAAGCTGCCATACACTGAGAATTACTAATTTTGAAGCCCAAACTAATTTGATAGCCAAGCCAAAATCTCGTCTAAAACAAATTATCCTCCACAGACGGAATAATTATGTTATCATCTATGGTCATGGTGGTCTATGGTGAAAATATTGCTATTTGGTCAGTTGAAATTGTCGAACACGTTCATGGCGGTTGAGGCAGGTCAGAAAAGAAAAACAGAAAAGAAGGGGCTGGAGTCGAGGTATGACCCCCATAGAGATGCCTGTTGCTATCGCTGTAGTCACAGCTGAAATGGGCCATAAACACCTTTCAGCCTTTTAAGACACCAGGAGTAGATGGGATTCTTCCAATCCTACTTGAAAAGGGCTAGAAGGAAATCTTACCACCCGTAATCCGGATAAGTCAGAGCAGTTTAGGACTGGGATACATACCAAAAGTCTGTAGAAACTTTGCAGGAAATAATTGGGAATGTAACCCAAAAATATTACTCTGTATGTGCACTGCAATAGTGAGACAAATGATCACTTATGGAACAGTGGTTTGGAGCAAAACAACTAACCTAGCCAGTGAGAGGGCCAATCTTGCCAAGGTGCAAAGATTAGCATGTGTATGCATAACTGGGACAATGAGAACCTGTCCCACAGCAGCCATTGAAGTGGTATTAGACCTTGCTTCTCCACATTTTGGTGGGACATGCCCCGAGATGATTTTCCAAACACGTTCGGTTTTGTGAAAAGGTATACCGCACAGCTTAGTACCAGAAGTGAATGGGACAAAGAAACCGTTTTGAAACTTAATAGTAGTACACTGATGGCTCCGAAACGGCAGAGGGAACTGGAATAGGGATGTATGGCCCTAGAACCAAATATTCCGAAGGTTTGGGGATCTACCCAAGTATCTTCCAGGCGGAAATACACGCCATTGCAAGTTGCGTCCAGTTCAACATCGATAGAAGCTATGAAAAGCAAGAGATTTTCATAATGTCTGATGGTCAAGCAGCCATCTGAACCAAGCCAGCTGAACTCCAATGTTATCAGCTCCAAAATGGTTTGGGAGTGCCTAGACAAACTAAACGAGCTAGGAAAAAGCAATAAGATTACCCTGTTGTGGGTTCCGAGACACACCGGAGTGAACGGAAATGAAATAACAGATAACCTCGCCAAGAAGGGAGCCGGAACACCTTTTGTGGGGCCTGAACCTTTTTCCGGGATAAGTAACAGCGTAATACTGGATAATCTCAAGTGTGAACTAGGGCAGAGAAAATCCAAATACTGGGAGAATCTCCGCGGTAGGAGGCAAGCTAAAACTCTTCTGGGAACATACATCCAAAAGAGATCCTTAGAATGCTTTAAACTCAGCAAAACGAAAATTCGCATTTTGACATTTTGTGAGGAAGAGGACGAATCATCAATCCATCTACTCTCAAACTGCTCTACACTGTGCAACTTAAGGGCCTTGCGCCTAGGAGCACAAGAAATTGAAGAGGGAGAACTACCTAATCTGACGCCTTCTGATATCCTACACTTTATTAAAGCAATCGAGCTAATTGGCCAGTTGTAATGGCTGCATAGCTTTGTTACAAAATTACCTCGTAAATAATCTTGATGTGCTAATTATACAAAGGTAATAAATGTTTTGTCTGACCAAATACTACACTTTTTTACTGCTATATTCGCCTTTTTTGCTGTTATATGATTAGCAAATCAACTATGAAGGTACTGATCTTCTTTCAAGCGATCAAACCTCGTATATGCGAGGTTATTTTAATTCCCCCCATATAAATAAAATAAACGCTATTCGTCAGTAACATATCACAAACACAACTTCTACTTTTATTACCACAAAACTCTTTTAAAATAGAAATAAACTGCAGTATTTCTTCCACAATTTATCGCGCAATAAAGACACGAACATACTATAGTTTCTCGTAAGTTTTCTTCTTGAAATTAAAGGACATTTGTCGAAACATGTGTTTCTGACAAACCATTAACTTCGCCCGTAACAGACAAATACAATGACTTACTTGCCGTTGTGTTCTTTTCCAGGCGTATACGTGCTAACAACACGAAAGAAACTAAAATTTAAGTTTATCTTTACCAGCGAGAAGTTTTACCGCCATTTTATGTTAAACTTCGTCGTCCAATTTAACCGGTCCGCTTTTGTCTCCGTATTTTCTTTCGTTTTCGTCGGGATTTTTTCTTGCGTCTCCGTATATTGTCGCAATTCTCTTTTCCGTTTGCGTTAAATAAACAGTTTATTTAAGAAATTCCGGTTTCCTTTCTCCGCCGTGTTTTATAAAAATAAGTTTCGGAAAGTTTCTCTTGTAGCTCCCACCACCCTCTAAACAAAAGAAAAGTTAGAAACGACTTAATTACGTAGCGAGCTCGTCTCAAGTCGCTCGCAGATATTTAATGGTTTTGATCTTTTAATTATGGTTTTTTGTTTCAAACGAGTGTATTCCCTGTAGTCAAAGTTTAAAAATCTAAACTTTCATAAAAAGACGATGAAAATTAAGCGAATTGATATCCCCAGAGCTCGCCATCTAATCTAGCGTTTACAGTATATATACACGCACATATAGCATCAGCTTATTTTCGGCTTCCTTAATGAAGTTCGGGATCTAATGTAATCATCTTAATGTCCTGTATCACCAAAATGGAACAAAGACGGTCGCGTAGCAGTATCGTAGACCGTAGGATAGGTAACCCGCGCTATCAGCTCGAAGCAAGAGACCCACCCGCATCCGAGCGTGTCCAATAAACTGGGGAAAAGTCCTCCATGTGTAAACCAGTTTAACGCACAATTCGCCCGAAATTGGTTCCAAAAGTAATCCACGCTTCGCGTTAATTTACTCAGGTTTAAGATAACCTAACTAGCTGTGAGAGATAATGCGAGGAGAAAATATGTGTGTAAGGACCGGAGCGAAATAAAGACAAAATAAGTAATTATTCCGTGAATTCTGCTATTCTAGTAGTACTGCATCTTCTCGCCCGCTCCGCCCCCCACTTTATGCGGCTCCTAGGAAGCGAAACCGGGAAAGGATGAAACGACGGTGTGAGAAGGGAAAAACGAGATGGTAAGGTAGCTATTATTTTCGCCCCGTATACTTGCCGCGATTAATTTTCGCAGTGGAATTACATAAAAGGAGAAATATGATTCGCGTTTTCTCCGCTGCGGGCTTAATATAATACGGGAAATAAAGCTACATTGTTCCTGGGAGATGATGTATAATTTGCGCAAGATATAGTTATTTAGTAATTACGTTCTTTTGAAGTACGTTTGTGTCTATTCGTCAATTACTAAAGTCGTTTCTGTTCTGGTTTGTTGTGAATTCACTCTATGTCAAAATCTGTAAGCAAATATCGGATTTATAAGTTGCAATATTCTTGCATATTCGTTCGCTAATAATAATTGTTGGCTAGTAACACAATAGCACAACTCTCTGTAGTGAAACCTCTTGTCACAAATTGTAAATTTTTTTTTACTGTATTTAGCGGTTCTTATCTCTGCTAAAATTGGTTTCTTTCTTAATCTCAGGGTACAAGGTGGGTTCGGTAGATGGCGCTGATTCTAACAATTAAATTTATCCTCAATAATCTTCGATTTCTTTGGTTTAATTGATTTTTTTTTATACATATAATTGATTTTGATTGTGCTGGTAAGTTGTAATTTAAATAAAACTAATTTAAAAACGACTAAAATTATTAATATTTATTTTAGATGGCTTCTAATTCTTTTTATAGTCTAATTTAACTAAAAATACTAGCTACGGTTTTAAGGTCAAGGTTATGTGTTTTTCTCTGGTATGCCTGGAACGGGATTCTAGTGTTTCAGGATTAGTATATCCTCTGGAAGTGGTCAATCTCAGTGAGAATACAGGTTGTGCGGGAAAAGGGTCTCAGGTTACTTCCGCTTGAGTTCTCTTAAAATTTCGAAGAGCGAATTAGAATTTTAGGCAAGCTAAGAAATTTGACCGGAAACATATTTTATTGTTGTCGTGAGAGGTAGATATTTGTGACTTTGTTTATGATAATTGAATGATTAGAATTTAGATTTAGGGGAAGGTGGGGTAGAACGGGGTACTTAATGTTTGTGGTAAAAAAAATAACTCTTCCTAAGAGTTGATACTCCTACTATAATAGACTATATATTGGTTAACTTATTAGTAATATGATAGGTAAGAGATTTTAGAAACTTTATGTAAATTTTCTATATTTTCACATTTTTATAAAAAAGTGCATTTTGCCCCGTTCCGCCCCATGTATGTACATGGAAATGTGTGTCGATGATGTTGATATTTATAACAACAATTAAAGAAATTTTATTCACTTTCAAAACTGTATTAAAACAAAAAAAAATTAACAAAAATATAACCCTATGGGGATACAAACTAAGATAAAAATAACATTTAAAATAATTCACTTATAACGAAATGCTGTGTATTTTTGACGATAACAGGCATAAACAAAAGGTGTGCGCCGGCCAGCTTCAGGCATACAAGCACTTAAACTAACGATTCGCGAGCAGACTCTACAAACAAAACTATGTGATCTCAGGGAGAGAGATTTGTAATAAATAGAGCTGAGGAAGTTTGCGGTACGGCAGGACCGTATGTAGTGCATATGCACCTGCGTATAAACATGATGCAGCGAAACACTTTAGTCAGTCGTGAACCGGCAATGTTACCGTGTGTTGCGTTGAGCTCTATTTAATAAGACTGACGGACGTGCCCAAGCACGCAATACCGCATTATCGGTAGCGGAGTCACTGCAAATACTGGACGATGTACACGCACAGCTGTGCGCAGTAAATGACAACAAAAACGTGAATGTAATAGAAAAGTTCGAGAGTGTGATAAACAATGATTTTCATTTTACCAGATTAAAACAAATTAGTAATGGTGCAAGTGTAGATTCGGTTTCTATCTATAAAGATTATTTTAATTGTGCGTGTGCTACATCCGTAGATGTCGAGCGGTCTTTCTCAAAATATAAAAACATTTATTCATCACGGCGTACATCGCTTAGCGCTACAAATATGGAAACGTATCTAATGCTACAAATTTACTACCAGTCTTAACTACTTGGCGCTATGCAATAATAATCGTAAATAAGGTAAGTGTGTTATTTATATACAGTACACATAACTGACTTACCTAAGTGATATAAATTGTGAATGCATGTAAAGCAATAAAATCACGCAATATTCGTGCGTTTACCTGAATACTATCCTGGCATACCGCAGCAATCCCTCAGCTCTAGTAATAAATCTCTAAATGGGGGGTTCTACGAGAATTAAAAAAAAAAAATTAAATTAACTATAAACTTTGATAGTGGGATCGATAATTTTATCGTTATCTGCCACAGATATAAATTTGAAAAACAAAGAAAAAGGATCAAATTGAAAAATTACGACAACAAGAACTCTGTAACTCTGTATATTCTTGTAAATTTTTATAAAAAAAAATATATAATTGAAGAACAAATTATTTGTAGAAATATTTAACAAAATGATAGATGAATTAGTCACAATTGTGAACAAAAACTCCAGAAAAGTATATTTTCCCGAGAGAAAATATATAAAAACTGGTTCTTACAACTAAATAAGATCTTGGAAGTTTTCTAATATAAAAACGTAAAAAAAAAATTAAAACAACAAAACTGAAACAAACTACTGTAACTCAAAAATATCAAATAACAATATACTTCTATATAAACTCAAACAAACTAAATTCTTATTCGCGCAAACTTCCAAAACGATTAAATCTTAGAATTAAATAAAAAAAAACTTACTTTATCCTTAACTAATCACTACACTAACAGAGAAATCATTAATGCAATTTCTAACAAATTAATAAAACAAAATAATCTAAGCAAATATAAAAAATACTAATTAAACGAATTTAATAAGAAAAATCAAAGATAATCTCGGAGAAAATAATATCACATTTCTACACACAGCAATTGCATCAATAAGTTTTTCGCTCGACCGAGTTTTTACACCGAAGAGGCCTGTGACCTTCAAGCGTAGAGCGGCCCAAAAAGCACACAGAATATAAGAGATTTAAATCAAATACAACAGCTCGACTTGCATAGCAAAGAAAATATAAAAATTCACCCAGCTACAGAGTGTAGAGAAATTAAAACTAATTGTGTAAAATCTAAAATATTAACAACTTATCCTTAAATCTAAACGCTTAAAACTACCGACAACAATAAACAAAAGAAAGAGTTCGTAAGAAAAATAAACAGAGACTCCGGCGAAGAACCATCTTACGACTCAAAGAAAAATCTAATATACTAAAAGATCCACAACAATATGTGTCTAATATTCATTTACAAAAATCACATTCAAAACTAATTAAATTATCATCGCTGTCGATATCGGCGCATGCATTGTGAGTCCATTTATGACAAACATTGCACGCAATCCAACCCTCTCTTGAAGTCGAATTACTGTATTTATCGTTACAATACAGACAGTGTATCGGCATCATCTTCGGATTCTGATGACTCAACAACTCTTTTTTTTTGTTATCGGATTTTTTACTTTTCTGAGGTTGCTGTTATATTTTTTTGCTTTTGATGTTTTTATTTTTGGAACCCTCGATTTTGAGTTTTACTAGCTTATTCTTTTGTTCATTCAGAATTCTTTGTACGATGGCTTGCTCAAGTTCATTTTTGTATGCGTCAAAATCGCAGTCTTTCCTCGTTTTTTACTGAACCTTTTCGAAGAAATTGCAACTTTTGGTATGGGTAGAATATCAGATGGAGAGGCATGAACGAAGTGCTTTGAAATATTTTTTGTCCAGTTCCTTGAGGTACCACAAATTTCAGACAGATGCGGCTGCAAATGAAGGGAATTATCAATATGTCTCGGAGGAGTTCGATCTCGAGAACAATGCGGTTGTTCCTTAAAATTTATCGATTCTACTTGCGCTGTGGGTGTTACATTTTGCACTATCGATGTTACAGTTTGTTTCAAAGTTGTCGGAGTTTGCTTTAAAGATATTTCACTTTTTTCTACACCTTCAGTTTCTCTTGGAATATCTGTCGTATCAGACGGAAGATAATCTGCTTCAGTAAAAACTTGTAAATTCAAAGGCCAAATACCAGTTTTCTGGAATGCGTTTATAGCTGTTTTCATTGTTTCTGAAGAGGGTATTCCTCGTCCTCTCAGCTCAGTTCTCAAGAAGTTGTTCACCATATTCACGTAACGATCAGCTGTCACGATCACAATGTTCCCGTTGTCCTCGAAAAAGTAGGGCCCAATGACACCAAACGTCCTGATGCCGCACCACACCGTAACTTTGAGGCTGTGTAGTGGCGTTTCATCTAGAGTTTGTAGATTTTCAGAAGCCCACTATCGGAAATTTTGATGATGCACAACACCCTCAAGATGAAAATGGGCCTCGTCGCTCATTATCAAAATCGCATTAGGCTCATCTTCCAAAAGCTGGAGCATCGCTTCAGCAAAAGCTGCACTTTGTGGATAGTCGGTCTTCTTCAACTGGGGCACAATTGCCATTTTATAGGAATGAAAACGTAAATCTTTGTGAAGAATTCGCCGTACTGAAGTGTTGGATATTCGTAGTGTTGCAGAATGCCGACGAGCTGAACGCCTTGGGCTAGGTAACAAAGCCTCCCTTACACGTTCTACGTTCTCCGGAGTTCTAACTGAGCAACGTGGTCCAGGTGGCTTCGTTTTCTTTAAACTACCTCCCCCATGAAGTGCATTAACTCATCGCAATATGGTGTTGCGGATCGGTATGTCTCCATGGCGAGGAACGTTAAACCTTCGACGAAAGAAACGTTGAACTTCCGTTACTGATTCGCGCTCCTCACAAAGTATCATAGACGAAAACGCGATGCTCAAACGTCCACAGCGGCATGATTGGGAGTAAGGAATAAATTGCACGGTCAGAGGAGGGCGCCGACGGCGTCTTCTCTCACGCTTTCCAGTGTAGTACTACCTATCCCAAAAACGTCCGTTTTCCATGGCGCCCCCTGTACCTATCGTGATTGGTTATTGTGTACACTTAGTAGGTATACGAGCTTTCCTCAAATAAACAAATT
The DNA here is from genome assembly GCA_004785975.1 of Popillia japonica. Taxonomy (NCBI): domain Eukaryota; kingdom Metazoa; phylum Arthropoda; class Insecta; order Coleoptera; family Scarabaeidae; genus Popillia; species Popillia japonica. The sequence continues at coordinate 19,535 of SMLS01072283.1, forward strand.
TAATTTATTCGGTCATATGTATATTTCGTTTTTCAATAAATTAGTTTAATTCTTATAATACTTTTCATTAAAACTCAATAATTTATATAGCAGCTTTGTAAATGTAAATATGTTACCATTCTCGCCATTCTGTCAAATCGTCTAGTTTTCCAGGGAGAAATTCTACACTGGATTAAATTTGCAAGATATGGGAAGGAATCTAGTACACTTCGCTACATTCTTTCGCGTTCCCATCATTCTGTTCGACACAAAATGGCTAGCATAAATTTTTCGGTTCCTAGACGCCTGACCTTTCACTTGAACAAACTTAGGTATGAGAAAAAGCTTAAAATCATGAAAGATGCAGTAACATGTATTGTTTCCAACCTCTGCTTGTCTTCCTAAGTTAACACTTCGTCTGTAAACCGGGGTCACTTTTGTCCGGGCAAAAACAATAACGGTTTGTAAATAATATTAAAAAGAAATGGTTAACCTCATTAATACGTATTGATATTATATAAATAATATTTTATGCCCAATATGTTTTACTTAAGTAACCTGGTAATATTTAAAACACGCGCCAAGGCATGCCTTACCTAGCAACAAAAACACGCTGTCATAGCGTGTAATGTTTCATCTTGCCTACGTCATGATAACCTCTGGCCTTAACTACGTCATGATAACCTTTGACCTTAACGTCACCAAGCAAGCATTATCTTGCTTACGTCAATAACCTCTAACCTCTAGCTGCACCCAAATGAGGCACCCAATGTTACGAGTTTCAAGGCCAAAGTGTCCCAGAATCCCGGTAGCTATACTACTGACGGCGTATACTAAATAGGTAAATAAGAAATTCTTTTTTTTCCTTTTTTATCGCGTTTTTGGCATTAGAATATCAATATAATTTATTGAAAATTTTTTGAAATTTTTTTTATTAGTATTTTTTTAAAAATGGAGCAACGCTTGGCAGCCGAGATTACGCGCGTACTGCGAGAGCGCGGTGAGATCTCATATTTTGGAGGAGATGAGAGCGAGAAAGAAGTTGACTCTGTTGAAGACGTAGACAGCGAAGGTAGCGAAATGAGTGTCTCTAATTTGGAGTCATCAGACACCGAGAGTGAAGTTGAAGACGAAGCTGAAGAAATAGGCAGACGCCGTAAATTTGTCTATAGAAAAGACAGGTATAAATGGTGCCTAGATCTTCCGGAAACTCGAGGCCGCAGGTCAAATATTACCGTTATTCTACCCAAAGCTATTGGCGCAGTAGTCTCTTGTCGCACACCTCTACAATGCTGGAGTACACTATTCACCGCCAAGCCTCATCTTCAAGACCGAGCAACGCAACCGAAATTGCATCGATCTTTAGCAACTGTAATCAAAGAAATCCTGTCGGATAATGACATCGAAGCAGGACCAATGGCTTGGGTCCGATAAATTAGATAAAAGAAAACGCTGTTACTATTGTCACCATGACAGCAATAGGAAAACTTCTTTTTGTTGCGCAAAATGCAAAAAACCCGTTTGCGATGAGCATCGTATTGCGTGTTGTGCTCAATGTATGTAGTTTTTATTTTAATAATAATAAAAAGATTTATGTCATATAGTTTTTGTTGCAAAAACAGCGACGAAACAAATTTTTTATAAATATAATGTATTTTCAAACGAATCCATTGCTTCTTATTTATTGCCATTTTCAACTACAAAACTAAAGAATTTAGCTTTAAATTAACAAAACGAACCAATCTTTCTCTTAAAGATAATCTATTCACCTTCAATTTCCAATTTGAAAAATTACGATATCTTTATTTTTCTCTGAGTTACAATTTTTTTAGTTAATTAGAATTTTTTTGTATTTTTTTTTTGTTTATTGAACAAAAAAATTATGAAAAAATTAAATTTTCTATACTTTAACAATTGGTACTTTGAAATGAATGTTTCATTTAATAACATGAATTTTTTCAGATTTTTTTGAATGTATTAAGGGGGTGAAATAACGGTCAGACAAAAATGACCCCGGTTTGCAGACGGAAGGTGCTGAAAAAACGTTTGCAGACGAAGTGTTAATTAGGAAGTTTAATAATCAGAATTTTTTGAAAGAATCCACGACTTTTCGAGAAGATGTCAAATCCACACAATCTGCTCCCGTTAGTGAAATCTTAAAGCAGCCGAATTTTAAAATAGTTTACAGTTCTGGGACTACTTTGCGTAGTCTGATCGGCAACTCTAAAAATAAAATTCAGCCTCTGGAAGAGTTCGGTAAGTAAGCGTACGTAGCGCTGTTGACTGGATCTACGCCTGCCACTCTGGTGGCTAACGTTCCATTCCTGCCGGTGTTTTTTTCTCCCCCATTTTATGGTATTCCCCTTGTTAGAGCTGCCTAAACTTGAAGAAAATCGTATTTTATGAATATTTGTAGATATCTAGCAGATACTTGCGTCAGAAACCCAATGTCAAAAATTATCTTTCATGTTCTAACCGAAAATCTGAAATTTCAGAGTTTGGTTTGTTTTTCTTACTGCTGGGTGATCTTCTAAAGTTATCACTATACTTCTGTTATTCTTCTATGAAATACTAGCCCAAAGCATGGACTTTCCCTAAAGATAATTTGAAAAGAAAGCAAACTGTATAATAGTAATTACGCCATTTTTTAACACCACCCTCCTATCGAATTGTTAACCAAATGAATTTTTTGCGCAGTCACGCTTATTATTATAATTACAATTTCGAATTACATCTTCCACCATTCAAAATAACGAGTCGCTACTGCGACGATAACAGCCGGAAGGCAAAAGATACTCATCGTACTGTTTCCGAGCTGTCGTGTCGTCTAAATATCAGCAGTTTACGCGTTGCAGAAAGCTACTACCGCCGCTATTGGGCCCTGGCGCCGTGACAAAAGCACGTTCCGTCGCTAACGAGGTCTCGTTAAGATCATCCATTATTTACCAGTGGCGCACGACGGCGTTACTCTCGTACGGCGTCTATTTAGTTAACAACAACTGGGAATAGTTCGAAGGTTTTATGGGGATAAATTAGCCGCTCCCCGGATGAACGTACCGAGTAATCGCAGAAATGTAAACGGTAGTGTACGGACGATAGGGTATATGTGTTTGTAGTGGAGCGAATGACAGCCGCATTCTGGTAGTTCATCGGTACAATCGAGGAATTGGATAAATTGATGAAATTTACCATGTGAGTGTGGATTCCTATATCTCGTAATCGGACGTTAAAAAAGTAAAATCGTTGATTGTAATTTGTTTGTTGCCGATTTCGAAAGGGCAATTAATTCTTAATGAAACTGTTCGATGAAGGGACTTTACCTAATTTAATTGCCTGGTCAAAACTAACGGTCAAAACTAAACGGTTAATACTAGGACGAAAGCTTCACTGCAATGGGAGACTTCTACCAGATGGTAATCTGCTTGATCTATGATTGAAGGAACATCGTGAATCTTCAATCATAAATCTTCACGTAGGGAGAGAAAGTCATGGCCAGAAATTTATTCCAGATTTGCTAAGGATATTGCTAACTCATTTTCTGGACAAAGAGTGGCTGCAAATTAATTGAACCAGTTAAGAAATCAGTAGTTCAATGGGTGAAACCATAGAACCACACAAAGAATTCTCATCAGTAATCACTTATTAAAGACGCATTCATCTTTCTCCAATAACAAAGTTATGTCAGCTTCTGATGCTTTAACGATTGATTCCAGCCCAACCGATAAGGAATCAGCAAACCAGGGATAAAATTATAGCCACAAATAGGAAAAAATTATAAGAAAATAAAATTAGAAGTCGTGACCAAAAAGGTGTTCCAAATATTTCAAACTTGATTAGTTGAAAGCATTAAGAAGTCAGTAGATCAATTAATAAATTCATAGGACCAAAAGAAGAAACCTGGTAGAGTGATGGTCTGTCCTCATTTACAAGATTGTGGTTAGTAATTTAATTAAACATTTCTTCATCTACCGTAAAAATTAGCTAATAAATCTAATTCAGAATCTGAGCGAAGAGGGGCTAGAATCAACCATTAAGGAAGGAGCAAACAGCTAGAAAAAACTGAAACCATTTTAAATGTTTCTAATAACGTTGCTAATCCACTTTCTAATAAAAGACGGGTTGAAAATTAGTTGGATCCATCACAAATTCAGCAAACTAGTACGTAAATCTATAGCCTCTGATGAAGGACCATAACAGAGTGCCTCTGCTGTGATGATTGGTCTCTTCATTTTCAGAACTGTAGTTAGTACTCAATCGGTTAAAAAAGCTAATTCGGTGTTTGATCAAGGATGGTGATTGGCTGGGACCAACCGTTGAGGAATCGGCAAACCGGTTAAGAAAATCATAACCACATATATGGAGTACTGCTGTGATCCTTAGCCTTCATTTACAGAATCGTCTTATTCGTTATTTATTTCAATATTCTTTCCTCCTTTTCCTTCAAAACCCGTAAAAAAAAACTACACATTGAATTGTACCCAATGATAGTGCAGTGCTACTTAGAAGGTACACATTCAGTCTAGGTTGCTGTAGCCATGCACAGGTCGCCGGTGTTAGCTTGTTGAGTTCATCCAGACCGCCTGGAAGAGATGTCAGCGGACAATCATTGAGCATATGGGCCATTGTTTGTCGAGGTGCACCACATTCACACTCAGTGGAGATCAGGGCGTTCCACTTGTGCTGCATATCTTTGCATCTTTCATAGTCAGTGCGGAAGCGATTTAGGCGACACCACTGTTGCCTTGGTAGGTCAAAGCCCAAAGATGATTGCCAGAAACATTGCTCGTCAGTAGGACCCAGATTGATTAAATGTTGGTTGGTGTCAATAGTTGCTTCCCACCTAAGGGGAACATCCAGTGGAGCCCTTATATTTTCGTCCAGCCAGATAGGCCGTCTTGACTTAAGCCTTGATGATGGGATGTTGTTCAAGTCATGCTGCATCGATATTCGTTGAGTCTCTCCGTTGGCCTTGTTCCACTCTCGCCTCGCAGAGACCAATCTACGTAATTCAGGGGTAGATATTCGACAGGAGAGGTGTCGTTTAGTTGGCCATCTATTTTTCGAACGTGACTGCTCTGGTACCAGACTGGACTGCAATATTCTGCGGTAAAATAAGCAAGAGCGACTACAGCCGAGGGTAGGGTGTTCGCACCGGCTCCCCAGGAAATGCCACCCAGTTTATGTATGAGGTTGTTCCTGGTTTTCATTTTTTAGGCCGCCTTGGTTAGGTGCCTTCCAAAAGTAAGGGATCTCTCGAGGATGACTCCCAGATATGTCGGTTTAGGATTATGTCTCAGCAGGCTTCCATTGAAGGTGACAGTTAGGTTCTCCTTGGCTAGTCGATTAGATAGATGAAACGCGCAGACTTCCAATTTAGATGGGTTTGGTTGAAGTCGCCACTTTTGGTAGTATTCGTGCAGTTTTTCCAAGTTTCCAATTTTATTTTTCAAAATTTTTTGTAAAAACACATCACAAACATACACAATACATAATTACATTCATTTCGGCACAACACATAATTTTCAAGCTGGAATTACAAAAATCATTTTTAAAAATATCAAGTAGTACACTTGGCAATTTAAGGAGTGGTAGCCCTGGGTGAAACAGAAAACAAAAGGAGGGAGAATTGTTGACAAGTTTTGAAATTTGACAGAAAAAACAAGTCACGAAAACGTATGTAAACAAAATACGTTTAAAAAGAATTAAAAGTTTAAAAGTGTCCCATTAGAACTTCAACCATCCAAATTGAAACAGTGAACAGTGAAAGAAAACCTGAGAGAAGAATATCAAGATTGAAACGGCAGGGAGGAGATTACACCGCAGACAAGAGGACATAGGATACATAAAACACATACAACATTTAATTAAATTGGGAATTTGCAAGGTAAGGGCAGAGGGTGGTCTGTTTTAGTTGATCATTGTAAACAATTATATTCACATTATAATCTGGTTTTTCTAAACAGTTCATATTTTTATTTGCGTCATTAGTGACACGCAACAGTATATTCATTATTTGCGAGCTATAACACCTACGAACATTGAAATTGCAGAAAATGACAATGACATGTCTCTACAACATAACACGTCTGAAATATTTTGCTTTTCAAACATTGACATCTGTCAAGCTTAACTTTTCCGTTCGCTAGAACAGTAAAGAATTAAATAAAACTATGAATTTCTTGATAGTTTTAAAAGTTATAACGAATCGTTTTGATGTTTAGCAAAGTAGATTAAATTTTGAACATTGTGAATCAGACTTTAAGTTTGGACGTTATTCAATCTATAATATCTGTCAATTTGACAACCATAATTGACAAGGCCTAGGACAGATTGAGAACCAATCCACAGCGCAAAATGTGTATTATTTCCCTAGTTTGGCAGCATTCAGAAAGCAAGAAATGTCAATGTTAGCACTCTCGAAGCTTTTAAACATTCTTCATCCACAATCTTCTTATAGGAATTTATACGTCGCTTGCTTCTAATGACCAAGTAGCGTTTGATTTGCATAAATATGAAGCCGAAGCAAAGGACAGACCTCGATAGAGCATCCTACCGACTGCGCCATGAAAATGTAGGATAGTCATCGGCCGTCCAGAGGGGGTCGCTTGAAGGGGGAGGGAACTAGAGGATGTGAAGGGTAAGAACTACCCGTCTGCGAAAAGCGGATTAATTTAAACGGAGCGTTAAAACTCGAGTGTTATTGCAGCGGAGTCACGGTACTGATCCTAGTGAGGAAAGAGGGGTCTCTTCGATGGAATTATGTTAGGAATATGCATAAATAATGACGAGACAGTGGCGTTACAGCGGAGGGTTATTAAAATAATTTGTGTTATGTACTAAAATGTGCTTCTCTTTTTGTTGCAGGTGAGTCAAATGCATACTCAAGTAATTTCCGGAAAAAAACAGGTAAAAACTTTCTCTCCCCTACCTGGACTGCACTTTAATATTATGATGTCGTTATTTATTACGATATCTTTCATTAAGCCCCAGAATGACATATCTGTCGTACATCCAGCGCATACCGTAGCGAAAAGGGACGTCGGGCTAGAATAAAGGGACCCAACGGTTTGAATACGCCGACAAGGAGGACAAGAAATATAACACGCATGACTGGAATGCCAACGAAATAGCGACAAAACTATTACCCGACACACACACACACACATAAACGTGCATTTATCTCATTTGCGCCCTCTACGTAGCTAGTGTAGTTTTACCCAACTCAGCAGCATCCAAGATGGTGCCGGCAATTCTATCCCAGCGAAAAATAAATGAGGATATGACGCATTGTACAATTACACGTGAGCTAGAGTCGCTTGGATAACACCACTCGGTGATGACGTTGCCATAAGTGTTCTTGTGTAAAGTTTTACCATCATGTAAGAGATGGCGGTAGTAGGCAGAGCTCGCCGAGCTTCTAACTGGTTTGCTGTGGAAAATTGTCCGTTTCTGTTTGTTCCTCTTCCTCAACACATGTAAAGGGGAGGGAGGGTGATTAAAATGTACGATGAGAAGACTACACCATAAAACGGAATAGATCGAAGCGTAACAATTTACATACATATGCAAGTATATTCCCAAAGAAGATCGCATCAAGATATCCTCCCAAAAAAAAAAAAACTAAAAGAGAGCTTTCGGTTGGAGGTATCCATGGGAAACGTCCAATAAAAAATTACACCGATCCGATAGATAGAATCTAATTCCATAAAGCTCGTCTCTTCTATGTGTAACGATATATTCGGGGGCCGTAATTTCATAAAATATTTGTAGCGGGTTCCCTCCAGGCCAGCAGTACTATATGTATAAGGAACATCCACTCGAGGTTTATCCGGCCCGGATGCCCCTAACAATATGTTTATGATGGGCTTCGGATAGCATCGGAATCGTGGCCCGAATTGTACCTAAAGGATCCATAGAGTTTAGAGTAAGAAGAGGAAAAAAAGTAGATTAGGGAGAACGCACGGCTAGCCTACCGGCGATTTTTACGCATTGGTTTTTCTGAATATAGTTTTTTGTGTGTAGAAATATATGAAGGTTGTTGTTTATGATGGAAAGGTTTTCAATTGGGTTATGAACATTTCTGGAATGGAAAACAGCTACAGAGGTTCCTAAAATAAAACATGAAGGCTTAATTCAAAATTATTCATAAACACCAATGTTTACATACTGCGTTGACAGTTACAGCTAGCTAGTGGTACAGTAAGAAAGTAAATATGCCTAATGTTTCCAAGTACCAACACTGTCAAAAGTAGCTCTTCAAATTTGAAGCCTGTCAAATGTTGTTATAATTTGACATCTGTCAAAAA
>SMLS01072284.1:0-16756 GCA_004785975.1 Popillia japonica
TTTCTGATCGTATGACACCTAGTCCCAACAAATCGGTTAGAAAATTATCTGCTCAAACAGGTATGCACTTGCTAAATAATTAAAAACATGTAGGTATTTAAATTTCTATCATAGGAAATAGGAATATCATATGTAAGCTGTCGCACAGCCTTAAAGAAACATTTGCATATGTTACTATATAAAGTTACAGTACATCAACAATTGTTTCCTCGGGATTTCGAACAAAGGCGAAATTATTGCTTATGGTTTAATGAACATTTAAATGAGACCAAATTAAACACAACTTTCTTCTCCGATGAAGCATGGTTTCATCTTTCGGGTTATATAAGTAGCCAAAATTATCGTACGTGGCTTACAGAAAACCCACATGTTTACAAAGAGACGACATTACATCCTATTAAAACTGGTGTGTGGATTGCAATTTCACGTAGACGCATTATGACACCAATATTTTTCGATGATACAGTTAATGCTGCTCGTTATAGAAATAATATATTAGAACCGTTCATTAATGAACTGCATGAGGATGAACTGCAGAATGGGTATTTCCAACAAGATGGTGCACATACAGCTCATGCTACAATAACATATTTTGAGGAATATTTTGGCGAACGACTAATGAGCAGAGGACGTTGGCCAGCGCATTCCCCCGATCTGACACCGTTAGATTTTTTCTTGTTTAGTCATCTAAAGAACGTAGTGTTCCGAAACCCTCTACATACTCTTGACGAACTGAGAAATGCTGTTACTGCAGCGGTAAATGATATCAACGAAGAAGTTTTAAACAACGTATCTCACAATATGCAACGAAAAATCAATTTATGTTTGCGAAATGATGGTGGTCATTTTGAACATTTGTTGTAGATGAAGTTATTATCTATTTTATTCGATATTTATTTACATTCTCTAAAAACATTTTAATAAAAATATTTACTAAAGCATATTTGTTTTAAATGTGATCTAAAAAGCAATTTGTTTTTAAAAGTAAAAAAATATATAATATCTCTTGTTTTAAAGTTAAGTTATAAAACTATCTAACAGATCAGTAAAGTATCGTCCCGTACTACCAACTTACCAATATTGCCATCTTAAAATTTGAGGTCACATGGTGGTCACATCCGGTTGCTCGCCCTGTACTTACATATAAATCAGATTGTCGCTTTTTCTGATACTCAACAGGGTGACAGAAGCCATTCGCAATTCCCTCGAAGCGGGTGAGACTATGGGAGCGGTTTTTCTAGACTTTGAACGGGCCTTCGACACGGTCTGGCACCATGGGCTGATCCACAAGATGGTTTTGACGGGCATGAATCCGCGAGTCGTGAGGGTCATTCTCAGCTATTTGACCGACCGCTCCTTCTCGGTCATGTACGATGAGGCCATCTCCGCCCCAAAATCAATAGCGGCCGGTGTTCCCCAGGGGTCCCTTCTGGGCCCGACCCTTTTCCTCATTTTTATGCACGACCTACCCACAACTCCTGAAGTTAGCTTTGCCATTTATGCCGACGATACGGCGGTTTACTCGTCGTCGAGGTTTGAGGATTTATTGTGTCGAAGGTTGCAGGCCCAGGTCGACGAAATCGGAGATTGGTGTACCCGCTGGAGACTGGGTCTGAACGAGGGAAAGTGCGTTGCCATTCGCTTCACCAGGAAGCTGAAGCCACCCCCGACCAACATTTTTATGGGGGAGTCCAAACTCCCCTGGAGCAGCTCAGTATTATACCTCGGTGTGACGTTAGACCAACGGCTCACGTTCTGCCAGCACATTCGCAATACGGTGGCAAGATTTTCGGAAGCTAGATCAACTCTCATGCCACTGCTCTGCAGCAGGAGCTCACTTTCTCTCAACATAAAGCTGCTAATCTATATTTCCTTCCTGCGTCCGATAGCCACTTATGGGTCGCTGGCCTGGTCCAGCTTGGCAAAGACCCACATGAAGAAGTTACAAGTTCTACAAAACAGAATCCTTCGTATTATAACTGGCGCCCCGTGGTTCGTGAGGAATAACCAATTACATGAAGACCTAAAAATACCTACCATCAAGAACCATGTGATAGCGCTGGCCGTCGCTACGCGGGAGAGGGCAGTGGCATCCGCCAACTCACTAATTGCGCATCTCACAGAACTGGATCCTGATAGACCTAGAGTCGGGGTTAGACGAGTGCTGAGCATAGTCAACGACTAGGACGCTGCTAGACCGGGGATCATCCCTGACGCGAGATCGAATCGACGGGCTTTGCCCTTTTCAATTATTAACATTCGGGGCCAGAGGAGCCCTTCCAAGAGAAAAAGGGGTTTAGGGACCTAGAGTCCAACCTCGGGGGAGAAAAGATGGATCATTGGTTGGTGATACTCAAACATTTCTTTGCAAATACGCGGATAGTACAGAGCAGATTTAGCGTGGAGCAGATGGAAGGAATCGAACCTTACGTATGGGATAAACCGTTAGATAGGTATCTACAACTTTGTAATATATGTTAATATTGTTGTAAATTCACTGCTCTACCAGTTAATATTATTCGGGAGTTTAATTTGCTCAAACAGCAAACTAAGCGACTAATGATCTGTAACTATGGCAAAATGTGAAGTTTCTGTCTAGGGTTTGCTGCGGTAATTGATTTCTTGCTGGTGGCCCTGGATAATATGCTGTAAACTAGTGCCTACATAAATATCGTTACAGGGTCGGTGGTCGAAGTAGTAGATTGGTCGATCGCTGATTGTGAGGGAAAAAGAAATACGGAGTTCTAATGCTGAGTCTCTCCGTTTGAGTAGAATTCGTTGTTTGAAAATTATTAACAACACAATAGGACTTCCGGCGAGATAATATTGTGAGAACGTCCTACATAAACAGATTTCACACACGTTATATAAACAGCAACAAGTACAGATTAAGAAAATGTGTCCGGTTGAATCACAAACTTCTAGAGAGAATCACAGAGAGGGAGAGCGATATGAAGCGCTCATAAATCGTAACTTTTATTATATGTAGCAATCTAACAAAAACCGGTGTTATAATTTAGTAGGATGAGCTATAATCGTAAAAAAATTGATAAAAAACGGCGATACGTTCAAGTCACACTGACCATATGCTACACATACATATATTCTTTCTCATGTCTTTAACCTCTCGGCAACATTGTATATACTTCTATTGTACATATGTATATGCACAGGAGTTTCCAAATAAGCGCGAAAGTTTTTAGGTGATTCCTTGTCAAAAATTAAAGGGGGTGTTTCACGGAAAGATTTGTCATTGAAGAGTTAGACTCTTCCAAAAATGAGAAAAAATAATTATTGTTTTTGGTTTTTATCTTAAATTTGCTGAATAGTTAAGGAAATGTGTTTTTCTGGACATCTACTATACTTTTTCGATTTTATTCGCAGAAGATACGTCCATGCACCATAGTGTATTTATTTTTTTTTCTATAGCAGAGGTTAAACTTCGTTTTTATCAACTCATTTGAGTAGACTAAGTAGCACTTTACTCGCAAGGGTAGATAAAGTGTATTCACACAGATTATGGACAGATTAATCCATAGTGACGGCACAACACGATTGTCAAAAATGTCAAAAGTTGTACTTAATGTTCGTATGTTCGTTCACATTTCATTTTTTCTCTTGAATTTGTCCTGCTATAAAAAAAATGTTGTATTACACACGACGATAAAATGCCTTTATCTTTTCGAGCGTAATTAGCGTCTCGACTTCGTCTCGACGCTAAAAAACGCTCTCAAAGATAATACCATTTTATCGTCTTGTATAATAAATAACTATTATTCAGAAATTATTGTGTATATGGAAAAAAAACGGAAGCGTTAAAAAAAGTTTAGTACTAAATCATTCTTTGTAACAGATATTATTAAATTGAGAAATTTTATTTTGTTAAAAGTTCTGGCAACTCCTTCACTCCTTTAAAAGATCCTAACAAAATTAAAAAATATTCATAGGTAGCTTATTGGTAGAATACGCCCACAAAAAGCCAGTTCTCTAACTCTAAGTAAACTCTAGTAATTTTAAGAAAAAACAAAAAACTTTTTGTTTTTCTTTTCAAGGACAAGCCTAAGAGCTTTAGTTTACATGAAAGATTCCCCTTAATTTTTGCCAAAGAATCATTCGTTAAGAACTTCCGGACTTAGTGTATTTTGTCATGTTGGCAATCTTCTTCATTCAACATCCACTACTAATCCGCTATCATGTTAATATTCCTTTTTATTGCCTTTCAGACAAAGGCTTCTAGCGTGGTTGACACGTCGAGTTACCGCGGACTTCCGACGTCCATCACTCATTTTTTACTTTACATACGTGGCAAAACGTTGAATTTCTTTTTTTATGATTTATTTTATCTTTTACTTTACATATTCTTTTTTTTTTGTACACTACTATGATACGGGACTTGGAAATCCTCACAATAGATGCCCTGACGGCGAAAGCTTCTGATACCATTTTTTGTGGCATTTTTAACGATTTGGAAAATCTATTAATTTCAAAACTCGAAAAAAAAAGGAGGATACAATTTGCAATATATGTGGGGTTGACGAAGTATAAGGATTATTACGGAGGATGTTTTAACATTAGAGTCGTATACATCACATTGTCTAAATTTGACTGGATTTTACAGCAAGCTTTTGGTTTAGCAGAACGTGGTACATAACTGTCATTGGCAGAAAATACAATCTCGAACAGACAAATTGCTTTATTAACTGGTCTAGTTGGTAACTTTGAAAATCGATAAATATTAAATATTGTTTTCGTAGTATTTCAGAAAAATCTATGAAATTAGATTGCTAGAAAGTGAGATACTTTTATTTGTAGAAGAATACATTTACTTTAGTGCATAATACTGAATTTTTAGAAAAGAGTTAATACAACATACATTATTCAACGTGAGGAAGGTACTTGTTGTTCTATAGTGAAATATACAAATACTTATGACAATTGGAACATTTGTTGATGTATTATTGTGTTTGCACAGAACTTGTATACTGCCTGTGGACTAATATTTAAATCGGAAATTAGCCCAAAGTTCCATTAGGGTAAAGAAGATTTACATTACTTTATTCAGGTTACAGGTCGTGTATGAAAACTACATGGGAGCAAAACTTTTGTGATATATAACATCGTAATATCGTTTTCTATCGCTCAGCTAAGTTTCAGCGAAGTGAGTGGTGGTATTTGTACTATGCACAACTAAATATTTAAGGAGCTTCCATTTAGTTCTTTTTCTTTTTATTAAGTTTTAGAAACTGTTATTACTTTCAGCAGCTCCATAACGATGTCGTAGCGTTCTACGAAATTGAATTGTTAATGTTTAGTTCTTAGAGGGATTCTTCAAAATGCTACTAAATATATTTTTCATATTCCTTAAATGTTATGTGATACTTTTGCAGATAAGTTAAGTTTAGTTATTAGCAAAGGCAGCAGTAAATATTGATATTTTAAGTAAAGCAACATCTAGATTTCTAGATTGACTGAATGAGCTACTTCATTCCTAAAATTTTATAATCTAAAATTTCAGAAGCCGGAGTATATCATTTACAAGTATAGCTAAATTAGCACAGAGCTGTAAAAGTGTGTTTGTATATTGGAGAGAAGTGGGCAGTTATTTAACATGGGAATTATTACTAGATTATAGGAACATCATAATTTGATGTATTCGATTTAAATGTATGTATAATATTTCATCTATAGTTGTTTAATAGGATAATACGAGCCAGCTAGAATATTCTTGGGGTTTGTTATTTTGTTTGCTACAAATTATGTAATATAATTATTAATATCGAGTAACTGATATTGCCGATCTTATTACGTTACCTACCAGTATATTTGCTTGTAAATAAGCTATAAACAAATAAAACAAAATATGTAGATGTAATAAGTAAATATAAACTTCTCTACTTACTATGGTAATTAATGCAATACGTTGACGTATTGAAGCGTTTCTAATCGGTCGTTCGGAAAGTTCAGTTTTCGCATAATCAATCCAGCAACTACTTGTCTGCTGTCTATTGCTACTTTTTCTGTAACTAGATTGGGTATATGTCACTTAAGATTCGTATAAAATGAACCCATATTTATCGTTAGCGAAGCATTTCAAATTTCAAAAGCTGTTCATTATCTATATATAACAATAATATTGTTATTATCTAATCAATATCGATTAACTTACTTCATGTATATTTTTCCCTCAGAAATACTAGCAAGCACTAGCTAGAGTATATTTACGATTAATATACAGGTTGTATTTGAAATAAAAGTAAAGACTATGAAAAATGAAAAGATATTATTTTATTAGACATAAATTCAAAATATTTTGCGCAAATTCCGTCGCGCCACTGTGTTTTAAATATCGCCTATCGCTATACCTGCTCTGCGCTAGATATATTTGTTAACATGTCTGCAACGCACAATCAGAGTCAATCTGTTTCGAATGTTGAATATATGTAGATGTTGCAGACATGGAACCAACAATTCTTTAATCAAAAGGAAAATACGACTACGATTACAAAAATTGCAACTAAGAAAGTATTTCACAACAATAGTTTTACTTTTACTACAGTTAAATGATTTTCAATCGTTGTTTAAAGTAATTCCATAGATTGCATACATTTAAAATAAAAGATAGTATTTTCATACGTAATCAGATTGATGTTATTGAACTCAATTCAAAGCTATTTAAAAAAAACAGACACATCAGCGATATTTCGCAGTTTTTATAATATCCACAGCTGTTGCGATGTCTTGCGTTACCTTGATCGAAGTAAACATATTCTCTTCATAGGCGGCGCATATTACAATTTATAAGGGAGACTTTAATTTTGGCATTGGCGTCGTAATTGCACAATTTTTTTTTGTATTTATATTTTACATAATTGTATCTTACCATTCTTAATATTTTTTACTTTTATTTCAAATACCCCCTGTATATTGAAAACGTAATAAACGCTAGTGGTTACTTTCTTGCTTTAACGATGAAAGCACTTTATTCAAACTAAAGGACATTTTGGCGAGCAGAAGGTTTATTTTCAGTACAATTGTACCACAGAAACTGGATTAAAAAGAATGAAAAAATCTCTTGTTTTTTTCTGCTTAAATGAAAGTTCAAGGGTCATAAAACTCCTTTTATTGATTTGTTATATTAGTTTAACTGTACAGTTTTTTTTCTCAGTAGCTTATTATATCATTAGAGATTGTATTCAGTATTGCTACTACATATGGGGCTTTTCAAATTCACGTTAATATAACAAACAATAATAATACATGCTACGTCAGTTTGAACTCATTCATGTTTACAATTTAAGACATCATTCTTTATTATTTTATTTTAGTATTTATATTATTTTAGTTAATGAATACCCCTACTAAAGCCAGTTGGAAATTTTGGAGTTTTTGCACACGGTATTTTGATTTTCTCCTTTAATAGCTCTGTCTTTCAATAGATAGGTATGTATACCTCAACACCGTGCCCCGTGGTCTAGTGTATTATTCCGTGCCTAGTAAATTTCGTTACATAACGTATTTAATCGCTTTTACTAGGTTTAACAGCCTGTGTCGTAAATCTCTTTCCTGTAGATCTGTTCGTAGGTTACCTGGTCTCGACATTGTTTAAAAGTTACCCGCAGTTTGTCAATGACAACGTCCTATAACAGAGGCGACAAAACCCCTCCTTGGGGCATCCTCTGCGCATTGTTTTACCTGCTAATGATATTTCAATGAGTTGGTCTTCCAGCATGGCCTTGATTTACCTACAAAGGGTTTTTCCACACTACGATTGCTGACAGTTCCTGTCATTGATTTAAAGGAAGTATTAGCAAATGCTCCTTCTATGTTCAGAAATGCTAGTAGAGCAAGCTCCTGATTGTTGATAGATGCTTCTACTCGCGACATAGGTTGGTGTAGCGCACTATCACATGGGTTTCCTGACTAGTAAACATGTGAATTAGGGTGCGTCAGCCTCTGTAATAGGTAGATTTCCTTGATGTATTTTTCTAGTGGTTTTCCCATTGCTTTCACTATAAATGAAGATACGGTTATGCATCGGTATGACTTAGTTTCAGTTCAAAAGCCATTGCCCCATCCCACATTGTCGGTATATATCGCAGAGCTAGATTGACTCTGTATACATATTCTACATAGTAATGGAGCTATGTATTCTTCTTCTTGTAAGAGTACTGGGAGTATTCCATCCGGACCAGGCAATTTTTAGGGTTTATAAGAACTGATAGCTTATACTGCCATGTCGTTTGCTTTGCGCTCTCAGCCAACTAAGAGCAGCCCCTCTCTGCTCTATGTGGGTGACTTTGTGGTTTTGCTGGTCGTCCGTATTTTTAGGGTGAAATTATTCTGAATCTGGAAAGTGCCTTTGAAGTAGAATTTTTGGGGTTTCTTTTCCAGTGTTTATAAAATCTCCCGAGGATTTCTTTATGACCACTAGAGGGTTAATCGAATCTTTTACTGTACGTCTGTGGAGTTTTGCCGCATTTGATGCAGTTTCTACATCATTACGTGACTTCCTCTATGATTCCTTCTTAGCCACTTCAAAAGCTTGATTGTATTCAGTACGTATTTTCCTGCAGTTATTCCGACTTATCTGTCTTTTTCGCGTTGTTAAAGAGTTTGCGGATTATTCGTCTTAACTGTAATACCTTTTCATGCCATTATCTTATGGCTCTGCAATCGTCTCCAAAGTTCACTGTGAACTACAAACTTTTCTCCTGATTTGTATCTATAGATCACCGTCTTCAAATTTTCAGGAATTTGACTATTATCTTGAAGGATTGCTACCAAAGATTGCTGACTAGGATCTTGTTACAATTGTTGCTGGTGACTTCAACATGGATTTTTTACAGAATGACCCGAAATCTAAAAAAAAACATCTTCGAAAAGCAAGAAATGATAATTTAGAGGAAAAAAATAGTTTAGTTTTGCGTACAGTACAAAACTAGCAAAACCTTGCACCCCCATCTACAAAGTACTCCGCTCTTATGTGAACTACTACCTAGTAGTAACAAAGTAACAAGTACAGTAAAATAGGCGATTTTTGAAGACTTTGAATCGTTATTTCAGGATATTACGGTGTAGAGATAATGACTATTTTGATGTGTTTTAAATACTGACGAAATGAACCACTACAGCTGCCATTTCTATGCATACAAAGTACGCATACAAATTCGCAATTGTCGCACAGATAGAAGTCTATTCTATATATGCAGATGAGGTCAATTGCGATATGATATAATAATCTCGTTACTCAACAGTAGCAAGCTACCACAGGATTGAAGGAAACGAAAAGGCAGACAAACTTGTGAAGCAAGCAGCAAAAATGCTTTTTAATGGACTTGATTCCTTTTGTGATTTTGAAAGAGCCACCTAAAACAAGCAATTGCAAATGGGAAGACAACAGAAAGGCCTCCCGCTGGCAGAACACAAAATTAGGCAAAGGCACTTTTATCAGGATTGTGTAATTTAGCAAAGGTGGTGCTATCTTTCAACAGAGGGGAGCTTGGAGTACTCTGGTGCGATTTTTGATACACATGCTGCTCTAAAATACCGTCTACATAAATTCGGTAAAAGTGAACAATAAATCTGCCGGATATGTCAAGGAGTAGGCCGTTTCTAATGCGTACTGAAATCCAGGATAAAACTAGTAGATAAATTTTGAGGTTTATTAAAAGCCTCCATCTAGTCTAACACTCACAATCAGCTAGGCAACGGTACAATAGACCTATGTAGGTCGCAGTCATTAAAGGTGCCATGGTAAATACTTGGGTACAGTAGTATGTTGATTATTTAAGGATTTTAACATTCATAAAGGTTAACACTAATTAAGCGTTGATATCGGCGCCATGGAATCTACTGCAATTATACACACATGGAAAGGTGAAACTGCGAGTCCTGGTCGTTATTAAAATAGCGCTATCATATTTGTAACTAATGTACATAAATAGTGTTTGATATTGTGGAAATATTTTATATTTGCTGATCTGTGCAGTAGAGATAGTATCTGTCAGATAAATGATTTAGACAAACATATTTAACACCTCGTAAGCAATAACATTTCAAATTTATTGAAATACTGTGGAAAGACAACTTGCCCCAATAATTACGTGACAAGCAATTCTTTCAGTTTAATATGCTATGTTTTATTATAATCGTAAATCCAACGCAGACAAGTACCAATTAGTTTACGTAATTGACGTTCCATTGTTTTGTGGCCGTTACGGCGCGAATTGAACGCAAAAAATACGAAGTTTTTTTAAACTTGCGTTTAGGCGAATTAAAAAAGTGGAGAGTTTTTCTCCCCTATCGAAAAAAGGATTAGGAACAAGAGGACCATTAGCAGACCCGTTAGTTCGTCAACGTGGGTAAATAAACTTTATTTTGGTCTAATAAATTTGTGCAAACAAAGATAATCCACTGAAAATGTGTAAAATTCGAACGAATCTTTCCAGTTTGAACGGTAGTTATAATTAGTAATCGGAAAAATCTATGCTATTCATTATCTACGTATATCCAGTGTGTATCTCAATTTATTACTTAAAAGTGAAGTGATTGTATACCTACTGAGATTTGGGCACTTAATCAGATATTTTTTACATCATTAAGTTAAGAAAACAATACACGAATGCGTCGCCTAGTATTAGTAATAGGTAATCTAGCAATACAAAGAATAAGTGGATCTAGTTTTTCGTCACACACATACTACACATAGTAATATCATACTAGAAAGAACTATTTCAGGAATATAATAGAAAAAAAAAGCAATGAGCAAAGCGAGAAAACCAGTGACCACAATTGTATGGCTTTAAATAGTTTTAGGTGTTTCAATTCCGTTTATGTTTTGTGTTAAGTTAAACGCTGCTTTTCTTGTTGTGAGACACTATTTATTATGCTAATATTGCTTCTTTCATTTTATTACTATTCCACGTACAGTCTGCTTCCCAGTTAATGTTTCCATAAAAACGATATTACATGAAAACTATCTCCTCTCTGGAGGTATACTCTCAAGTAACCGATGACTAGGGTTTCTTTAACATGGTTTCGTCAGTGACTATCACGTAGTAGCAATGTATTTTGCGAAGCAACGAGATACACTACCTTCCAACAGACTGTACATTTTCGAGTTAGCTTATAAATTATGTATTTTAGCTTGAATTAACCAGAAGTATAAGTTTGGAACAGACTCGTACTGTAATGCCATCCCTTGCTAAAAACAACAACATACAAGTGACAGGCAAGTGAAGCAAATGTAGACAGTGGTTTCTGATATAAATCCTTTGGTGCGGAAGTTTATATAGTAAACTGCTATAGTAATATTAACATTTTTAAATGAATTTTCCTATAATTGTAAGACAAGTTAGCGACATAATAAGTAGAATCTACATAGCTATCTAGAGTGGTGGTCCGGATGCCATTCCAGCAAATTTTCTGCGTAATTGTGGTGTTAATCTGGCCCATAAAGTTACAGTTGTTGTTAATATGTCGCTTGCAGCAGGGCATTTTTTCCGTCCAATGGAAGAAATATCATGTTCTAGCTTTTTTAAACCTGGTAATAAACAGATAGATATTAGCGTCCCGTTTCTATATTCTCTACTAGTTTGAAGTAGTAGTTCTCTACTATGTTAAAGGTTATCTTCGAGGTGCTTGTATATGGTTACCTACTTTCATCGTTTAAGAGTGAAATAATTCCCGACAAGCTTGAGTTTTTCTCCGCTAGCCCTTGTTGAATCCAATCTAATGCACTATGATGGTTACATAACAAAATATTTGGATAATCATAAACCAATCCATTCCATATAGTAAGGCCTTTGACATAATTGATCACAATGTTTTGGTGTGTTCCGGTTGAGAAACTAAATAATATAGGAATACATGGTAATTTGCTGCTTTGGGCGGATTCACATATAGAGTGGCGCAGTAGTACGTGGAAGCTCGATATATTCGAAACTATACAGGGTGTTTTACCGGTAACGGGACGGTCGTCTGTGTATAAACGGTAAAATTTTGATAAAAACTTTTAAAGCAATAGTGCAGATCAATAGTGGCTAGAATCCAAAAATATTCTTTAGTAGGTATATACTGTGTCCCAAAAAAGTGTGACACATCAAAGTTATGTTTTTTCTTATGGAACACCATATATTTAGCAGCAATTTTGAATTCTATGCAAAAAATAAGACCAACTTTGATAAAGGTTCCCTATATATAACTATCACAGTTTTTAAGATATTTTGATTTTTTTTCAAATGCAATATTTTTGAAAAGGTTGTTTAATTTCGACATGAAAAATTCGCAGACGATATGAAATTGCAGATTATAAATGCATTTATTTTGATTACGCCTAATATGCTGCATAATGTGCGAAGATCTTTCGACAACCGAAAAAGGCACTGTATTGAACAGGATGGACAGCACCTGATGTAATAAAAAGTATACATATAATCTAATAATTGTTGTTGTTATTTTTGTTGTTGCCAATTTCTATTGTGTGATTTTATTTGTTGTTTTATTATAACACGATCATATTTGTCTTCTTTATTCATTTGTATTATTAGACTGTTTTACGGTTATTCTATTCCTATTTACGATATCAATAGATTAAATATATTCTAACTGCCTTAAGTGACAGAAACTTCATGGTTCAACAAAAAATTAAAATATTTAAGAAATTGCATATTACATCAATATTTTAACATTTAGGTATAGGGAATGCTACAGTAGTTTGAAAGATAACTACAATGACATTCCGAAAAATAAATAAAATATAGGGCGTTCCATTTAAAATAATCAAGTTAATGGCGTTTACAGGTACTCGTAAAAGAACGTCATATTCTGAACACCCTGTAAACCGTTCAAGAGTACTAAGTACAGTAATCGATTAGGTCATTATCCCATTATTTCCGATTAGAATACATTTCTTTTAAATCAATGCATGTCGAAATTAAACAATCTTACCAAAAATATTGCATTTGACGAAAAATCAAAATATCTTAAAAACTGTGATAGTTACATACAGGGAACCTTTGTCAAAATTGGTCTTATTTTTTGTGGCGTTCCATAAGAAAAAACATAACTATGTATAGCATTCCATTAAAAAATATATAAGTTCGGTCTGGCATGGCGCTATTAAACACCCTGTATATGTGCAACTGAAGATATGGAGCGTAAGAATAATTTTTTTAATTAAGCTACGGTTTGCTAGACGCGTATGACGTTACGCATGCGTAGCGACAGTCGCAATGCGTAAGTCGCTACCTAATGTCGCAGCGGAATAGTGGTGTTCTAGACTGAAATGACACAGGCGGAACAATACAGTTTGGGTTTAAACTTTGACCAAGATGGACGTGAAGAAGAAAGCGTTGGCAATGATGATGTTGGTTGAGATGCAGGACATAGAGGACGAGATGGATTTAGCAGTTGCGTATTCTTTATCGACACGGGGAGAATGTAAGGACATGTATAAGGGACGAGAAAATGAAGGAGCCTTCAAAATACTTGTACATAAGCATCTGATAGATAACGAGACCAAATTTAAGGAATATTTGCGAGTTACCCGTGATCAATTTTTTAATTTGCTGGATCTGATAAAAAACGACTTGCATGTTAATCCAACCAATCGAGTGCAGAAACACAATATTTCATTTCCGGAAACGTATTCCACCAAATCACCATCATCTGATGCCGTAAAACGGGGCTGTTGATCGCCAACAACCTTTTTTTAGCGCTGAACATACCGAAAATTACTCCTGTTACGCTTGCGTATGTCGCACTGACTGCTCTCGGACCGGTCCAAATAAATCGCAGTGCGTAAGTCGCATGCGCACTACGCCAACCGCTTTGTCGCTGGCTTAAAGAAACCACTAACATTAAACTCCATTTAACCAGGGCCTTGCGACTTACGCATTGCGACTGTCGCTACGCATGCGTAACGTCATACGTGTCTAGCAAACCGTAGCTTTAGTATAGTGTCGGATATATCAAGCTTCCACGCACTAATGCGCCACCTGTGTGTATCTAATAAGACTCACGTAGTTAAGTTGAATGGTTTTATCTTTGACTTAATTTCACTTACTCAGGACTTTTTCTTCGGCTTGCATTGCTTTTTATCATATACACTAATCTTACAACATGTATCCACTTATTTTTGTCATTAGCTTTTTTTACATAATATATGCCAATGGATGATCTGAAAATCTGTCAATTTAATACATTATCTGATCATTGAACAATTATTTATTTCACCTGGATGACTACTATATTAGGGATAAATTATTTTTGAACTGCAATACACGTAAATATATGTACATACCTATCTACTTTTTCAGAAATCGAATAATTTACAATTATCTTTATTTGTTACGAAGTAATATCAGTCACGTGTATCTGATATTAAGGATTTAGGTTAGATACTTTTTCACAAATTCAAACCCCATAAGTTCTTTGTTTTATGTATAATGTTCATAGCGTACCTACTTAATTACGCTAGCGTTAGCTGAATTTCTTAATACATTTCTTTTTGTAGTCTTGAATCTGTTTAAATAGGTTTATTACTTATCTGTAATACATGTCCCATTACAGTTGAGTTTAACCTCGCGCCTGTAGAAATTCGTAGAAAATGTACTGACATGAATTATTTGCAAAAAAATGTGACGGTCTAATGGATGCTGAAGAGATTCTTGAGTCAATTGATTTTAGCATTCTCAAGTCGTATTCCAACTCTTTTCAGACCAGCTCACACAAGAACTTCTCCCCCTTACGTGATTTACGTGACATATTTAACAACTTACATACATATTTCGCTCGTTCAATTATTGCGTTGTTTGGAAAATAATTTAGTTTTTTCACTACCGAGTATTTAATTATAATATTATAATTAACATCACACGTAAGCCACATAATCATGACATATTTTGATAGCAAGACTTCCATGTGAAAAAGTCCAATTGACTTCCACAGTAACTTTTGGCTGATGCCCTGTTGAAAAATGGAGAGTGAAATACTGCATTTTCGGTATAGGTTTATTGTTATATTGTTACTTTCGGTGTATTTTACTTTTTTACTATGGAAAAGGTAAAAATGCTACTTAAACAAGAAAACAATTAGCCGTTGTGTATAGAGAAGGTAAATTGACAGTATACCAGTGCCAAAACTAGTTTAAAAAATTTCAATTCAAGACACTAATTTATTCAAGTCGGCAAATAACAACTCGTGACATTAATGCGAATTTAAATTTATTGAATTCAAATTTTCATGACTACTTGGTTCTGTATAGTGGTTTTCCATGTTCTCACGAAAAGAAATTTGTGACGTTGCTTGACGTATATGATTTGCTTTTCAAAGTAAAGAAATTTATCCGTTTTTGAATACAACATCACTGGGAACGAGAAATGGATTGTCTATAATAATATTACACCAGAGATCATAGAATAGAAGAGATGTTTGGTGGGATTTCAAGTAATAGTTTTTTTTAAGCTTTTATCGGACAACACAACTGCGTACTTTCATCAGCTGACCAAATTGAATGATTCACTAAACTAGACAAGGTTCGAGTTGATCAACAGAGAAGGTAGTTCTACCAAGATAGGACGGGACCTCATACAAGTTTGGTAACTCGCCAACAGCTTTTACAGTTTGAATGGGATACCGTGTTTTTCTTCTAGTTTCTTTTACGTTTCTATTGTTTTTCTATACTGAACAGGTATCTATATAGTACTTTGCAGATTCGAAGTTATTTAGTTTTTGCCCGTTTAGCGTCTTTATATTTTTTATACTTACACTGTTGTTACAACTTTAACATAGTAACAGGTATTTTTGTGTACAAAATTGTTATTTTATGGAAACTATTGCAGGGATCATCTTTTTTTTCATATTGATAACACTATGTTGGTACAACAGAAATCTCTCTTAAAAAGTACAATGGTATGTATACAATAGTACAATGAACACCGTCACATAGCTTAAAATATATCATAAACAAATTCACACATCAACGGTAATCAATCGACGTGAGTGTTGTTAACCTTAACTGCTTGGATATTAAATTCTTTTCTTAATTTGCTGTTGATGGTGACCTTAAGAAATCTGTCACAGTTAAACGGTATAGTGGGCGTACACTGTTTCTGTAAATTACAAGTTCAACTTGAAAGATTTAATGGCGTCTACTTTGCATGTTCGATTTAAATTAATGCATGGACTAAAATAGTCAGAAATCTGTCCTTCTCTACTTAACTTTTGGCACTGGAAAGAGTTAGGTATATTGATTTCACTGGTTTTGTTTAACATATCTATCTTTTATTAGTGTCACTAACCATGCATACACGTCAAGCCTTCGTTTAGCTGGAAACTGAATTGTATAGTTCAATTGTAGTCGTATTTGAATATAACCAGCTGAATAATAGAAAACGTAATGGCCGCTCGAAAAAGTTGACTAAATAAAACTGAGAGAATATCGCTGACAGTAAACAACGGTAATCTGCTGTGAAATTCAGGTTTAGCGCGATATTCCCCACGTATCCATGCCCAGACATGTTGACATTTATCCTAGAGTTATTGTTATTGCAGTTAGGAAGGATACTCAATGCAAAAATCAATGGCAACTCGGAAGCCTGAAAAATAAATGAAATTGAATGAAATTTAAACTTGATTCGTTATATTGGAACATAGAGCTGATGTAATAGCAACACCGTGGATGGCATTCGATATGGTAAAACAAGCAGCTTAAATCTAGTTACTTAAATTATTTGTTTAGTGTAGATTGTTTTGT